>JASGAU010380639.1:0-37644 GCA_030220045.1 Australoheros facetus
CACACACACACACACACACACACACACACACACACACACACACACACACACACACACACACACACTCACACACGTACACACACGCACACACAAACACACACACAGATGCAAGATGCATCTCTCAGGTCTCATCTCTTCCTGTTTCTTAAGGACATGACTTTCAGATAGCATCCATCTGCTGTAGATAGTTTTTTGGGCCTGACACGTCTTCTTCTGTTCTCCACTTGTCCAGTTTCCTCAGATTCTTTTAAGCGCACACTGCACACTATGCTGAGTTGTGTTAAGTTTTCAGCTAATACTTGTCTGGGAACCTTGTTGATGACAGCATATTATTTTTGGCCTGTTAAACTGTGTCATCTTTGGTCCTGTTTTGTAGGTTTAACTAAAGAAACTGGAACAAATTAGGTGTTTTTGCTATTAACAAAGGGCCTAAAGATAAATTCCAAATTGGTTCTTTTCTAAGTTGTCTTTTAAGTACAGACACAACACTGGCTCATCCCTTGAGTTAGGTGCCTTCTTTTATGATTGAATGATTCATAGGTCAGTGTGAAGTGGCTTAAACAAACAAGCAGAAAAACATGCCTCTGACAATGGTCAGGTTCAAGGAGTGAACTGAAATAAGTGAAAAAGCAGCCAATGTCCAAAGAAAAAACCTTGAAAGACCTTCAAAAAGCCTGTGGAAATATTGTTCAAAACCACTTTTAAAAAGTCTCGCTCCTTTAAAGCAAAACATAAAGAAACAAGGAGAACTGTATACATCCCTGTTCCAAAGATTATGTTTTCATAGGTGAAATGTGTGGTACAGTAAACTTGTGGACTACATAATTCCTCCTTTCCTTCCTTCTGGTCTCCACTCATGTGTGGATGAGCAGTGGTGTATTTGTGATAGTTTGTGTTGCTGCTGCAGTGTTGACAGAGGAAAAAGGTGACCTTGCGTACTGCTGGATGAAGCAGAGCTGTCTCCTCATTTGACTTTCACCTTATTTACACAACAGCGGGAGTAATCCAGAGCAGACAGAGGCCCAGAAAAAGGGAGGGGATAAATCCTGACTAGTAGTCAAAACACTACACAACCAGGGGCTTTCTTTAAAAGCTTTGGCTAGAAATTCCCAATATAAGATATAAAATACAACAGGAAGGACAACAATCATTCACAATTATACATCAAAGCCTCAAGGTTTTACTCATTTGGTGTTACGGAAAAAAATTTCCTAAATAACTGAGCTCAGCCGAGACAGACAGAGTATATCTTCAGATCTGACCCACAGGATCCCCTGCAAAGCACTTAATCTTGTTTAGCTTTAAAACTGTTTTTCAAAAAGTGACTGAGGGAAAGACTGTAGGTTTGCACTGACTGTGCAGTCTAATCAAAGGGAGACAAATCACAGATGTTATATCACCCCATGTGTGAGGATTTGATGCAATAATCAGCAATCAAACTGGGTTTTCATGATGTGGCAGCCTCAGAAAAACGAAAGCTCGCCAGTTTTCCCCGTATCCTTCCAAACATCTTCCTGTTATCTTGTCTAAAATGTTAATGATTGCCAGGAAGGAACACTGTACTTATTCTTATCCACAGACTTCACAACAAAGACACATTCAGTTAAAAAAGTTGTGGCCATTAAGTCAAATTTGTCATTCAGTCCCACCTCACACACACATACACACACACAGAAAGAGAGAGAGGCACAGCGTAGCTCACCCTGGCCCGGCGAGCCTGGAGGTGTATAGGCGATGAGAGGGATGAGCGCGTCAGTGGTCTGCTGCGGGTCAGAGGTCGTGAGCGGAGCCTGGACAGTGGCTCAGATTTGTCTGGAGATCTGGAGGTTCCCTGATCCTGATTTTCTCGGCTTATCATCCCGTCTACAGCCACAGAACCCTGGGAGGAGTAGCACAAGAATTAAAGCCTACTGAAAGTTCAGTCTCACTGTGGAAAACAGCAGCTGAAGATCTAACTACAAACTCAGCTCAGTCATCAAAATGTTTTTAAAACTTTACAAGGACTTACATCATTTTTTCCCCATTATATGCCACTGTGAGTAACGTAATTCTCTTTGACTAAAACTCAAGATACTCTTCAACACCTTTAAATAGAGTTTCAGTGTAACTGTGTCCCCCTTCAGTTTCTTACCCCTTGTTCCTGTCCTCATGTCACCTGTGTCTTCAGCAGCTCTCTGTGGAGCATTTAGAGGAGCTGGAGTTGGTGGTGAGTGATGAACGATATAAGGCACTGTTAATGATGTGTCTGCCCTTCTCTTATTCTGAAAAATCCCCCCTTCATGCTGTAAGCATCTCCCCTCAATGACAACACTGGAAAGTCCAGCTTGACCTGATTACTCAACGACTGTACCCGGCAGCAGGAAGATCCGCTGTCATGCTTCCCGCTCCTCCCTCATGACCGTTTCTGAGCTGATAACATGGATGTGTGTCCAAATGTGAGCGTTTGTAACCGAAGTAGGAATGGCATTCATGTCTGTAAACGGCATGCTGTTTTCCCCACCAAGATTTCCATCTTCAAGTTCATGGATAGAGAGCCGCATTTTCTCTTTATGACAACACACAATGCTTGTCTGTGCAGAAAAGTCCCCGTCTGACCTTGTAGAGCATTGTCATCATAGAGATGGCATGATGCTGTTGCTAATTTTATATAACTGTATGGTCAAAGTTACATGAAAACATCAGGGACACTATGTCCCCAAAACAAAGTATATTCCAACCTAAATGTCAGGAACGCTCTCATCTGAATTTCAATTGTGTTACTCTTAAATAAAGCATGTGATTTTTCTCTTCTTTCATTTAACTAGCAGGAATCACACTGAGGACATTCCCACAGTTCATACTCCCTCATTAAACGAAACTCAAAGCCAAGCTAGCCACTCTGTGCAGTGCAGCAGATTATGGAAAATTTGTTTAAAATGTGACAGTTTGCATGCTGGTAGATTTTTTCTGTGCTCTTTCACTTAAAAACAGAACTACAGTTTTTGAACTGAAGCTTGATTCAATCTCTTAACATTCACCAGGCGAGGCTGTTTTAGCCCCATGCTAAAGAAAAGCATTATCAGTATTATTAAGTAAACCTTCTACTTCTTCTGTTTTTTTTTTCCTTCTGGGTCTGCAAATATTTCATAAAATGGCTGGATGAACATAACCCTAAATGGGTTGCAACTTGGTAGTTGTTAACTGACTAATTGTATCCATATAAATCATCTTATCGGCCAATGTAAGCCCAGGCAATGTTGAAACATCCATCCATCTTCTTCCATTTTGGGTTGGAGCCTAACCAAGCTGTCATAGGGTGAAAGGAGGGGTACACCTTGAACAGGTCGCCAAATGTTGCCGGGCTTGTTGAAATATTGCAAATGTAGTTTTGCTTTTAAAAGAAAGACCATAGAATGTATTTTTAATGATACTAGTCAAAATTTCTCAGTTTCTTCTGAGGTGCATTTAAATGTGTGCATTAGGATTCACGGTGGTTCATCTGTTTTACTGAAAGCCATTAGAGGAAATCCACTTATTCAGGCGGATCATGTGGGTGAATATCAAAATGCCATGGATATCCATTTAATAGTTGTTGAGATTTTTCAATCTGGATCCAAGCGCTCGACATAATGTTAGACATTACCATCACCTAGAGCTCGGATTCTGTGGCTCGGATGGCAAAATGAAAGACACAAATAACAAATTTCTACAATGACAAAACTAATGCAGCTCTGGAAAGAGTAATGAGCAGGTAGCATCATGATTACAGGATAGAGTCTAAGAAAAGAATGAAGAGGATACTGATTGGAGCACTGAAGCTACTAGTTTTTCTATACTAAACACATGACCTTAAACTTTGGGACTGCTCAAACAGCAGGGCTGATGAAGAGTGCTGTTTAGAGGAATAACATGGTGGTCTATGAGAGGAAGCTTTCATATTTATCTGTATATTTCTTACCCTATTAAAAAAGAAGAGGAAGAACGAAATGGATTAGAGTTTGGGGCTGAGGTCATCTGTGTGACCCTGTAAATGAGATTTTGGGAATAACTGGTCTCCATCTGTGCTTCTTCTACTATAGCCCCTTCGGTCACCGCGTACACATATGTGTATATCACTTTCTGTAGTTATATATTGTACTGTAAATTTTCTGACATCGCCTACCTAAAAGGATTATAAAGGCAGAAGATGATTTTTTTTTCCAGCAAAGTCCCTGTATCACGTCCATTTGTATAGATTTTTCCTTTTATTGAAAATTTTGTTATACTGTGTTTTGTGGTATGTTGCCATCCTCACTGAAAATAAAAGTGTATTTAAGTGTTACATAAAAGTACTCAACAGAGAATGTGGTGCATAAAGCCAAAAAAACGGCAAGATACTGTAAACCTGCTTTACTGCTGTTTCCTGACAGTTTGGATGAGATTAGCACGATTAAATACCACCATTTTATTACATTCCTAAAGTTCTGTGCTGCTGGTTAAAGAGCTTTTGAGGTTACCAGATTTACATTTGGTAAACATAATGAGGCAGCTGGAATGCTCTGAGAGAGGAGAGCACAGCACAGCACAGGAGCTATCCACAGGCTGAGTTTCTCTTCCAAAATCCATGTTAAGCACACCTGTAAAATAAAAGCAAGCTGAACTGATGAGCTCAGCTCCTATAATATGCTCTTTGGAGACATGTGCGCTTTATCCAGGGGGATGCCAAACAAGTCAGGAACCGTTTGCTTTGTGAAAGAGGTCAATGATGGGAAAACAACAGACTTGGAAAACATCCAAACTAATATTCTGAGCTATGTTACCTTGTTAAAGGCAAGGTGGCCAATTTAACAGGGGGAGAGATGGAAAGCACAGATCTTTCATGTGTGATGTGATGTTTGATCGGTTAATGGTAAACACATCATTGAGAGGTACAACAGTGAGTGTCTACAGCCATCTGTAAAGCACTGCCATGGTTTGGGGCTGCATTTCAGTCAGTGGTGTTGGAGATCTTGTCAGAATTATGGAAGCAAAAAAGTACCATCAGATTTTGATCCACCATGCAATACCATCTGGAAAGTGCCTGATAGGCAACATATTTTGTTTTCCAGTATGACAGTGATCCCAAACACACTGACAGTGCAGTAAAAGCATACCTGGATAGAAAAACACATAATGGAACACCATCTGTCATGGACTGGCCTCCCCAGAGCCAGGAACTCAACATTACTGAGGCAGTGTGGGATCATCTTAGCAGAGAATGAAACAAAAGGCAGCCAACATCCAAAGAAGAGCTTTGAATGTCCTTCAGGAAGCCTGGAGAACTATCCCTGAAGACTACTTACAGAAATTAAAAAGAAAGCTGCCTCAGAGAGTTCAGGCTGTGCTGAAGAATAAAGGTGGTCACACCAAATACTCACTTTCAAACATGTTGGAATTGTACAAACTCTGTTTTTGACTTATATACTGTATTTTCATTTATGTTTGCACATGTTGCAGGAAATCACTGCACCTTTTTCCCATTTTCCCAGCAAAACAGAAAGAATTGAGGGGTGGCTCAAGACTTTTGCACAGCACCGTAGCGTTGATATTGATGAATTGCCTCAGCTAAGTGTTGCATACCATTTATAATCTTCATTTCAGCTGAAACACTCTGAGGCAGTACTTTTTGAAGCAACATATGAATAAATATAACATTATTTAATTGTACTTGACTTACCGTGGTGCTCTGCTGCTCCTCATCGGCACTGGCCTCGTGTGAGAAGGAGGAAACAGTGTCTCGGGCTTCTTGGATGCCCTCATTGAGGTGGTCCAACTTTTTCATCAGCAGGGTCATGGAGTCACACGCAGCAGCCTGAACATGCAGGTCAAAAAACACAAATGCAGGAAAATATTTCTCAAGGGCAAGCTCTGGGGATAATCTTATACTGAGGCCTTTCACGTACGCTGAACCTAACACCACACACTCCTCTTCCTCATCCAGCTACTCCACCCTTTACTGCCTGTAGGGCTCCTTGGAGATGCACATTGTGCTTTTTTGGCCTCATCAGGGGTAAAATTTGTAGTCTAGACCATGGAGGCAGTGACACCTTCTCAATGTGATTATTGTAGAGCCAATGCTCTTTTGATAGAATAGAAATACTGGAGTCAATGATGACTGCTTGTAAGGAACAAGCTTTGCTTCGTATAACAACAGCACTTCAGCCACTGCATGTTTTGTAAATGTGTTGTATCTCTCCATGCCAATAGTTATGCACAGACCTAAACCCTCATGTTCCCTCGCTTTCCTTCTGCACCCATTGGTCATGGGCTTTGACTGAGACACTTGTTCACTTGCCTTCCAGGAAATGAACAAACTGCTTTGTTTCTGGGCTCTACTGCCAATCCCAGAGTCCCAGGGGCTGATAGCAGCACATAGGGCCCCTTTGAGGAGCTTGAAGACCAAAAACAGCCCCCTCACTCACACACATACATGCATAGCTACACACAAGCATGCACTCACCCACCCTCCCACTGCCACACTCATGGACACAAACACACCCTTCTGTCCACTCCCTTTCCCAAAGCCATCACGTTGACCAGTTTGAAAAATATCAGCAATAAGGGCTTTGGCAGCAAAGCCATTTCCTGTGTGTTACAGCCCCCCCACATCTCCAGATTCCTACACACGGGAACACAGAAGGCCGTCTATCTGCACCGGGGTGCTATTTTTACCCTCAGTGTGGGGGACAGAGCGAGAGCAAGGGGAGAACACATCTAGAGGAGGTTTTTCGGTGGCACGAGTGACTGCAGACACGAGCACAAGCACACACACAGTGGCAGGTAAATGTGCCAACACGGACACAAATGCACACCACGGCATACACACGGACACACGCACACTTTCAAAGCAGAGTGCTCTCAAAATCTCATGAAATGTTAATATACTCCTCTCCAAGTGTTTAGAGAAGATGGAGCTTTTAATACATCGTGACATCTATGCTAAAAGACCTTTTCATTATATGGAGAGGCCAAGATGCCTATTATTTTTATATATTTCAGTATGGATACTAAAGAAGTGTATAGTTTGTGTATTATGGTGGCATCTTGTATTGTAGAGATGAGGAGAGGTCTTAAATTAGGCTTAGAAGCTAAATTTTTACTGAATCTCAACACTATGAACTGCAGAGTTTTTTCTTCAGCTGCAGTGCAATGAAAAAGTATTTGCCTGTTGTACTTACATGTACTTATATGTACTTACATGTACTTCAGATCCAGAATGTGTAGGTGTGACAAATATGGAAAACAATAAGAAATCAGGTCCAAAGAGGATCAAGTCTAGGCCTAAATGTCACTCTAGACAAAGTGTAAAGTACTTGTTAACCAACTGTACTTCACTTATAGTACCTAATAATTATCAATCACCAAGCCTATAAGACACATTTTACTCCAAACAAAGTTTAATAACTTGCTTTTAACGTTCCCAAATCATTTAATTAGGTGAAAATGTAATCCAAATTTAGGGGATGTATCAATGTGCCTGAGCCAAAATATTCAAAGAATGTGTGAAACTGCAGTGAGGCCCCTTCGACTAAAGAGGCATTCAAATGAGCTTCAGCCTGTCAATAAGTGACTGGAAAAGCTGCTTGGTCAGCCTCTCGGAATAATCCCTTCATATCAGGCCAAGGCGGGAAAGCGGCATACAGTGAGCAAGGAGGACTGTTGTGGAAATGTGCCAGCGGCTGAGGGCTGCTCTGACAGGTGTGAGAACACAGTCAGGGGCACTGTCACACTATGGGAGGCCTGCTGCTGTGGTGCATGCTGGGAGGATAGGAGATGCCAGGCCAGGCCAGTGGAAATATGGGAGGAATTTATTACAGGAGGAACCTGCTGAAAGATTCCCATTTATTCAGACAGTCTTTGTTAAAACTGTTACTTTTTAACTTGAAAAGTCAATGCAATTATTAGCATAATGAATGTGGCAGCTTTTTTTTTTAATATGCACTTACTGAAAACAAAGTTGGAACAAGAAATAGGCTATTTTAATTAGTTCATTTTGTTGCGTCTGATCTTTTGTGTGGAGACCCTCTGTTGTCCTGCACCTTTAGCCTAAATACAGGACTGGGTCAGCACACAACAACCTGCTGTATATTATATTCAAGCAGGAATGAATGAATGCAATGACTACTGAACGACAATAGAAAAGTATTTAGAAAATTCTCTCCGGCCCCTCAAATGAAATCAAGTGCAAACCTTTTTGACATTGCTGCCCTCTAGTGGTGCTCGCAGGGCTCACAACTGGCCTTTTTTGGCTGAAGGCCTTTTGGCAGATCTCTTTAAGAAACCAGAGGAGGGAGCGTAATAAGATTAATTATGGCTAAAACTGGCTTAACAGTCCAGGCTCACTGTCACGCTGCCTTGAATAGAACAGTTGTTCGTTTAAGAGTAAAAGTTGTGCTTTTCCTACTATGACAGGACAAATGCCTGCTGTAAAAAAGGCTTTCTGCAGTTAACACAGGCATAAAGCTTTTGACATGCTGTCTCTGGATATTCTACTGTGTGAATGAGACTTCTTTGTTTTTATTAACGCTCTAACCCCCGTCTCGTTTTCCTTACCTGTTTTCCATTGTTCTTCCATGTATCCTCTTCCTCCTGGCTACCTGTGAACCCAGGTTTGCCCTTGTTGGTGGGCTTTTGCCAGTCAGATGCTGGGCTGTTAGGCTGGACATCCTGTCTCCTCCTCAAACACTTCCTGTTCCTGCTCAAGTTTCTACGACGACGGCTGACCAGGAATTCCTTATATTGTAACGTCTCAGGAAAGTCATCATCATCATCATCACCATCCTCGCCCTCTCCCTCTTTAGAAGTGGATGAGGAGGACTCTCTGCCGTCAGAGCTCTCGTTGATGATCTGATTGCCCACGCCGCAGTCATAATCGCAGAACACAATGGCACTCGGCTGGTGTTTTACTACCCTTAGCACATCCTCTGATGCATTCACAGACGCAAGCAGATGTTTATGACAACATTTGTGCAGGACTGTGGAGGTCTCTGCAGGGCTCTCTTCCTTTTGCTGAAGGATTGGAGCTCCACAGTCTTTTGCGTTCTGTGCCTCCATCTGAGAATCACTGTGAACAGCTGCTCTGCAATCCAGGTATGACACCTCCATGTCCTGACCTGCTCCAGGAGACGTGTCTGAACTCTGTATGCATTCACCGTGTCCATTCTGCCTCGAGTCAGACACAGGAGTATCACGCGGGGAGCCCTTGTCCATTTTTAGCTCCTTCTATTTTGTAGTATGACTGGCCACAGGGTCCAGAGCACAAAGTATCAAAGGAAAAGACTCAGACATTCTTCTAAGCTGGTTGGTGGATGTTTGAGGCAGGAAAAGAGCTTGAATTTGACCTTGAGGGTCACCCAACAGAAGATCCACACCCTGGTGTTAAGTATGCCTGTTTGACTACTCCTGGACAGGCAAAAATGATAAACCTTCACTCATCTCTACTGAACCATCTGAAAGTTCTTTTGTGGTTACCTAGATGTGGGCCCATTTGAAAAGAGTCTGGTGAACTGCATCAGGTGAGACTGCTAACATGAAGGTACCCTTGGATGATATTTGTCGTTTGAACCAAATTTAAATGTTCCCAAGTTCTTTGATCCCTGAGTTAGAGAGAAAAAAAGGAAAGAAAGAGAGAAATCAATCAATCTGTTGCAAACTGAAATATAGGGTTTGTTTGTTTTTTCAAATCCATCCATTCATTCATTTTCTTTACTGCAGATACACTATGTTGCCAAAAGTATTCACTCACCAATCCAAATCATTGATTTCAGGTATTCCAAGCACCTAGGCATGCCTGACTGCTTCTACAAACATTTATGAAAGAATGGGTCGCGCTCAGGAGCTCAGTGAATTCCAGCGTGGCACCCTGATAGGATGCCACCTGTGCAGCAAGTCCAGTCCTGAAAATTCCTTGTGAAATATTCCACAGTCAACTGTTAGTGGGATTATAACAAAGTGGAAGTGATTCGGAACAACAGACACTCAGCCATGAAGTGGTAGGCCACATAAACTCACAGAGCAGGGCCAGCAGATAGTCAGGTGCATAGTGCGCAGAAGTTGCCAACTTTCTGCGGAGTCAATCAGGAGGTAGAGCAGGTCGCCTACTGATCGGAAGGTCAGCGGTTTGATTCCTGGCTCCTCCAGGCTGCATGCCAATGTATCCTTGGGCAAGATACTTAACCCAAGTTGCTCTCTGATGCAAGCGTTGGAGTGTGAATAATAATAAAAAGCACTTGGCTTAGTTAATCCTGGAAGTGCTTATGTGAATGGGGTAAATTTAAACGTGTTGTATAAGCGCTTTGAGTGCTCAAACAGAGTAGAAAAGTGCTATAGTCCATTTACAGACCTCCAAACTTTATGTGGCCTACAGATTAGCTCACGAACAGTGTGTAGAGAGCTTCGTGGAATGGGTTTCCAATCAATGAGTCTGGATTTGGTGGTTGCAAGGAGAACGTTACTTGTCTGACTGCACTGTGTCAAGTGTAAAGTTTGGTGGAGGGGGGATTATGGCGTTGAGTTGTTTTTCAGGAGTTGGGCTCAGCTTCTTAGTTCCAGTGAAAGGAACTCTTAATGCTTCAGCATACCAAGACATTTTGGACAATTCCATGCTCCTAGCTTTGTGGGAATAGTTTGGGAATGGCTCCTTCCTGTTCCAACATGCCTGCACACCAGCACACAAAGCAAGGTCCATAAAGACCTGGATGAACAACTTTGGTGTGCAAGAACTTGACTGGCCTGCACAGAGTCCTGACCTCAACCCGATAGAACACCTTTGGGATGAATTAGAGCAGAGACTGTGAGCCAGGCTTTGTCCTCCAACATCAGTGTCTGACCTCACAAGTGTGCTTCTGAAAGAATGGTCAGAAATTCCCATAAACACTCCTAAACCTTGTGGAAAGCCTTCTCAGAAGAGCTGAAGCTGCTGTAACTGCAAAGGGTGGGCCTACATCATAGTAAACCCTATGGATTAAGAATGGGATGTCACTCAAGTTCATATGTGTGTGAAGGCGGACGAGTGAATACTTTTGGCAATAGTGTACAATTCAGGTGGTGGTGTTGTGTGTGTTGGTGGGGAGGGGGATTATCCTAACTGTCATATGGCGAGAAGCTAGGAACACCTTGGACAGGCCCCCAGTCTGCTGCAGGGCTAACACAGAAAGACAGACAGACATTCTGTTAACTGTAATTTCCCCATTGTGGGACCAATAAAGGTATTCGTATTCGTATTCGTATTAACCCATCATGCGTGTCTTTGGACTGCGAGGAGGAAGTCAGGGTACCCAGAGAGAGGCCACGCAAGCACAGGTTCAAACGAGAAACCTTCTTGCTCTTAGGCAACAGTGCTATCCACTGCACCACCACGTTGCCCTTTAAAAAAAAAAAAATTACAAAAAGCACAGAAAAGCAAAGTAAAAATGTAAAAAAAAAACACGCATGATTTCAAAAGACTATAAATCATTTTCTAACAAAGACAAAACTACACCAGCTTTCTGTAGGTGAGACAGAGAGCACACATTTAGGCAAACTGACTGGTGTTCACACATGTACACATAATGAAAAACATATGCATGTATAATAAAGTGCTATTTGTTCTGTGAATGGATGTATGTGTGCATTCGAGGCTGGAATTGCAGGTGGAGGTGCTCGTGAAGGATGAAAGTGCTCCCCTGCCAGGAACCCATTCAATGAATTCATCATCTTTGTCTAAATGAATCATTTTTGTGTAAATCAATAACTCTCGGGGTAGAGAGTGGAGCTCTTATAATCTGCTGTAGATTTCAACATTACATCCAAAATACTTAAAATGAATAAAAAAGATTGTTGGGCTGCAGTATGTTTTTAGAATATTACTTTAAAGTGTAAAGAAAATATTTTTCCATTTTTAGTGAAATTAGCTGTGTGACTCATGTCGGTCTGAACCATGATTAGTGTGATTGTTGGCTCATTCCACCACTCTGTAACTATCAGACATTTTCATGACTTTTTTTTTTGACACATGCATTTTTCTCAAACACATTGTTTTTTCCTGGAAGATAGCTATTTCTGGCTGGAGCCAACACACCCTTTCCTTGCCTGGTACTGAATGTTTTCTTTGCCTTTCAAACACACAGAGTGTGTGTAGAAATACACAGAAAGCATTTAAATGAAAAAAAAAAATCCAGTCCAACAAACAAGTGTCTTGCAGCATTCTTGCAAACAGAGTAGTTATTTCCCACATATCAGCTGATTATTGTAGAGAAACTTAATAACATCATGTCAACTCTCTGTAACTACCAAATATGGGAAAAATTTGTGATTTTTGTCTGTTTCTTAAAAAAAAAACATGAATGAAATCATTCTGTATTGTAAACAAACATAGATTCATATTTCAACATACCAGACATTTTAGTACAGCAGTTGTATCATCCAGGAACTCTTCCCTCTCAGCAGGCTGAAGATGAGGAGGTGACAGATCTGTCCAACAAAGTGAGCAGTGCGTATGTGCCGCGTGATACCGAATGAGTTTTTGTTGGGAAAGATGTGAAATGCTGAGATGGGAGGAGAGTAAAAGGAAGGGCTGAGGAATGCTCTTCCCTCCTACATTACCTCACCAAGAACACAGGGAGCTCCACGGGCAGGTGTTTTGGTTATTTGTGTAAGTGTGCATGTTTGAAGGCTCTTATTTATTACTTTGCATGTGAATGCAAGTTTGTGCAAGACAAAAATAAATCAATTATGCACTCCACACAAAGGAAATCAAATCTTTTTGTTGCAGCAATGATCGAGCGGATTAAATAGCCGCATGAAGACAACCAGACTTAGGTTTGATGTCACCCACCCCCACCCACCCCTCACCGTTCCTCCTTTTCACTCATTTCTATACAATCCAGCCTGGGGCAAAAGATTTTTCACCTCAAAAGCACATTCCTCATTAACACATGAGGTAATTCTTCAAACTCTTTTTATCTTCTGTAAATATTTCCCCTTCCATACTTTTTTGAGCTGCCTGTGAGCTTTCATCAATAACCTCAAAGCCTGTGGTATTTACAGAGCTGCAGATGGACTGTGGAATTCCTCAAGTTTGACAGAAATCACTGAATGTCACATTTTGGAGGGAACCTCTACGGTCTGGGGTGAAGCCCTGTTATTTGAATGTTAACCTTGAAAATTACTCAGCCTGCTGATGCCTGTTCTTTGGGGAGAAGAGGTCTGGACAAGGGGGAGATTGTAATAAATGTAAAGCCTCTTCACTCACTATAACGTATATTTCTCAGAGTATTATCTATTTACTTAGAAAGTCTCAGAGGGACTCACAAAGCGAAACTGATGCTTGTCAATGAACTTCACTTCATGAAAGCTATCCCATTTGAAGGATCTCAATAAACCTACCCCAGATGTTACACCGCTCATCTTTGCTGTGATGATTTATCTCCAGTCTATTAATAAAACATGCATGCATTTCAATACAAGCTACGCTAACCTGCTGAGACATGTTTCGTGTAACATTCCAGTTAAAGAGAGGTATAGTCACCTGGGTCAGGTTGAAGGAAAGCAAAGGAAAGGAAAAAAAAAATTTTAAATGGAGAAAACATTAAGGTGACGTTTGATGGGTAAATAAAGTTTCAACAGTTAGAGAAAAGAAGGTCTTCTCAGGTTTAAGCATATAAATCAATTCCAGTGAGGAATCACATCAAACGTTTCTGAAGAGAAGCTGCAGGAATAAAAATGACAACCCTGTTTTTAAAGACTTGTGCGTATCTTGACAGTGTTTAACTCATATACTCTTTGAAATGTAAAAGACGATAAGTCCTGATTTCGGCAACAAACATTCAGTCAGAAAAACGTGCTTTTGAACGCTATTGTTGCAGAAAACATAGTATTAAAATTCAGAGCCTCTTCTCCTGATAAGAGAGGGAAACATCATAACTCAAACAGACACTCATGGCCACTTCATTAGGTACCCATGTTCAACTGCTCATAATACAAATCAGCCAATCAAGTGGCAGCAACTCAATGGATTTAGGGAAGTAGACGTGGTCAAAACGACCTGCTAAAGTTCAAACTGAGCATCAGAATGGGAAAGGAAGGTGAGTTAAGTGACTTGGAATGCTGCATGGTTCTTGGTGCCAGATGGGCTGGTCTGAGAATTTCAGAAACTGCTGATCTCCTGGGATTTTCCCACACAACCATCTCTAGGCTTCACAACAAACAAAACAAACAAAAAATGTCTGAATAAGAGAAAATATCCAGTGAGCGGCAGTTCTCTGGCTGAAAATGCCTCATTGATGTAGAAGAGATTGGCTGGACTGCTTTGAGCTGATAGGAGGGCAACAGTAGCTCAAATAACCACTGGTTACAACCAAGGTATGCAGAAGAGCATCTCTGAACACACAACACACTGAGCCTTGAAGCAGATGGGTTACAGCAGCAGAAGGTCACACCAGGTACCACTCCTGTCAGCTCAGAACAGGAATCTGAGGCTACAGTTTGCACGGGATCACCAAAATTGGACCACAGAAGGCTGAAGAAAACTTTGCCTGATCTGATGAGTCTTGATTTCTGGTGCAACATGTGGATGGTAGGGTCAGAATTTGGTATAAACAAAATGAAAGTATGGCTTCATCCTGCGTTTTATCAGTGGTTCAGGCTGCTGCTGCTGGTGTAATAGTATGTGGGTAAGCTAAAATCATCTCAAACTGGTTTCTTGAACATGAAAATAAGTTCACTGTACTCAAACAGCCTCTACAGTAACCTCTCATTCTGAGCACCTTTGAGATATGGTGGAATGGGAGATTCTCATCACGGATGTGCAGCAGACAAATCTGCAACAACTGTGTGATGCTATCATGTAAATATGGACCAAAATCTCTGAGGAATGTTTCCTATGGCATGAAGATTTGAGGCAGTTCTGAAGACGAAAGAGGATCCAACCCAATACTAGCTACATGCACCTAATAAAGTGGCCAGTGGGTGTATAATTTCTTCTGCTTGTAAAATTTTTACTTTTTCCACTATGAGTGTGGCAAAAATCAGATAATTATCACAGAGACAGAAAGAGCAAGCACCTGTACAGTAAGGTCAGCTCCTCCAAAAACTATGCACTCTTACTTTTTCATTATGACAATGTCAGCTTGGTGACATTCCAAGCTTGTTTATGTTGCATGGGATTAACTGTCTCACATTCCCCTGCGATATTAGACTGTTTCCCTGTACAGACCCTTCATCTCTCTCCCTCCCCTTAGCTTTCACCCAGTAAGGCATGTCTGCATAGACATTGATGTCAGTGTCTGCTTACACCTGGACAAGACAGGCACTAGCAAAGGTCACCTTCTGTAGACTGTTTTGGGGAATTATACAACGTTTTAAAGATAATGTGTGCTTACCGTGAATGTGAGACACCACGGTGCCAATAATATTGCTAAAAAGCTTCGTGAATGAGACATATTTATAGTATATTTTGGACTTTGGCGAACATTTAAAAACTGTGTAGTGCATTCATAGATAAAAAGCACAACTTTATTGAGTGCGGGACCTAAAACTTTGCGTTTGTCGCGGTGAAAGTGTTTTTTTCCTGCGCGCCTGTAGCAGATTTGCCCTCTCCGGCTCTCCGTAGCCGAGTAGGAAACAGCCGCGCGGGTTGGTTGGTGTGAGAATAACATTTCGCGGGAGATTAGCAAGCAGCAGTGTAACTGCTGTCAACACGAAACACTGTAACATTCACTAAATCCATAAAGCAATGAGTTTGTGGGTTGATAAATATCGTCCGTCGTCCCTCGGGAAGCTCGACTTCCACAAAAAGCAGGCGGCTCAGCTGAAGAACCTGGTAAGAGAAGCAGGCTCGTACACGCTAGCTGTTTATTCACATGATATTAACGGTAGCATCGTGATTAATGCTCCGTACGAGCTGGCATCACCAGATTTAACTTGGCAACATAAAGTGAAACGATTTCTTGAGCTGGTGCAGCGATTTTATTTGCGTGTACAGTTTGCGAAGCAACCCCGTTTATGTTAACGTGTCCGTTAGCAATGTGCAGCTTGTTTTATAAGGTTGCAGAAGATGTGAAAGAGTTTAGTAGATCCTGGATCAGAGCAGATATGGAGCCTCCAAGATTTTCCAGCATGATGTTCCACAACGCCCCACTGTGACACTTTAATGGGGCTAAAAGTATTGACCTGGAGAGCCAAGTAACCCCTTTTATCTGATGGAGCATTTACATTTTAAGGCTCTAAAACCACTTAAAAATGATCAAATCCTCTCACACTTTCTTTATACATCCACGTTACACACAATCCTTTCCTACTCAAAATATTGCGCACATAGAACATGTTTTTTTTTTTAATGCTTGTACATATTAGGTTATCTTTCTGGAGATAATGTTTCTGCTTTTTTGTATTTCTTATCCTATTCATTTTGAATACTTGAATGTAGTGCGTGCAAATGCCACAGTTGTGGTCAGAGGTTTCTATCCACTCATCATGTATTTATTTGAACCTGGAACTGTATATGCAGCTGAAAACGTAATACAGAAAGGTATATATTATACTGTTGATTATGAAAACTAAAGTTTAAAAGCAGTTATGTTTTATTTGTGTGCAGAGCAGTGTTGCTCTAGTTTGCTACATAACATAATGTTTATATTTCAAAACAGATGCCTACTGGCAAATAGCTGATTTGAGAAATGTGTTGTACCTATTCTAAGAAAACTCTTCTCCCAAAAAAAAAAAAAAAAACCCTAAAAAAATTTGTGGCAATGTTTCAGGTTCAGTGTGGCGACTTCCCACACTTGTTGGTATACGGTCCATCGGGTGCAGGGAAGAAGACCCGCATCATGTGTCTGCTGAGGGAGCTGTATGGTCCTGGGGTGGAGAAGCTTCGCATAGAGCACCAGACCATTGTGGTGAGAGGAGAAATAATTAAATAGTCACTCTCCCCAAGTGAATAACTTCCTCAAAATACACATTTCACATGCAGTGTTTATAGTTACATCTCTGATCAATCTTCAGCTTAAATTGTTTTAAGATTAAGCTACATTCCCAGTTTCTGATGTTTGACTGTAGGCTCCCTCAAAGAAGAAAATTGAGATCAACACCATAGCCAGCAACTATCACTTGGAAGTCAATCCAAGGTAAATACATTTTTACATCTTTTACTCCTAAATTTCAGACTTACTTTTGTCTCCAGTACATGCGACAGCTGTAGTTGCTATAAAAGGCCTTTTTGCCTCAGGTATAATGGTTGTTTATTATTAAACCTAAATATTTCTGTTCTGTGCTGTATAGTGATGCAGGGAACCAGGACCGTGTGGTGATTCAAGAGCTGATCAAAACTGTGGCACAGTCTCAGCAAATCCAGTCAAGCACACAGAGAGAATTCAAAGGTAGAAGTGAGACAGTTCTCCCTTTGTGCTAATTCGGCCTGTGATTAGCAGTCAAATGTACGATTACTTAACTGTTAAGACCAAAAATGTGCAATTAGGTTATTGTGTTTTTTTTGCTGTACTAATTTCACCTGATGCCGCTGGCTGTGACTTGTTTAGTAATTGGCACTCTTTTTTGGGTTTTTTTCTTCTCAGTGGTGTTACTAACAGAGGTGGACAGACTGACGAAGGATGCTCAGCATGCTTTGCGTCGGACTATGGAAAAGTATATGGCCACCTGCCGTCTCATCCTCTGCTCCACCTCTACTTCCAAAGTCATCGGGCCAATTCTGAGCCGTTGTCTGGCAATCAGAGTTCCCCTGCCGAGCACAGAGGAGGTGAGGGGGAGGTGGCGCGGTTTGGATTGCTGTTCCTAATCAGCATTATTTGGAACATGTGCATTTGTTCATTAAGGTAACTTTTTCCCCTTTGTCTCTGTGGCCTTCTTGTTTTTTTTCAGGTATGCAGTGTTCTTACATCAGTCTGTAAAAAGGAGGGTCTGCTCCTCCCACCTGAGCTGGCCAAGCGAATCAGTGAGAAGTCTGGCCGCAACCTCCGTAAAGCCCTTTTGATGTGTGAGGCCTGCAGAGTGCAGCAGTAAGTTGTGGCAAAGCTTATCAGTTTTTCGTGGATTGCAATTAAATATGAACACTTATTTATTTAGCCTATGTTATTCTTTTCAAGGTACCCATTCTCAGTGGACCAAGACGTCCCAGAGACAGACTGGGAGGTTTATCTCAGAGAAACGGCTAATGCCATCGTCAGCCAGCAAAGTCCTCAAAAGTACAAGAGACAGAGTTGTGGTTCTGTTAGAGATTATCAGACTTGTGGCGATATTTTAATGAAAGTTCACTTCTGTCTCTGTTCCAGGTTGCTGGAGGTTCGAGCTAGACTGTACGAGCTCCTGACTCACTGCATCCCTCCTGAGATTATCATGAAGGTATTATTTACTTTGTCATCTCCTGTCAAAGTGTTGTGCAGTTTGTGGTTGTCTTTTATGTAAAGAGTGTAAAAATGTCCTTGTACAATCATCTAACAGTGTCTGGTGAAAGAGTTGCTAAATAACTGTGATGGCCAGCTGAAGACAGAGGTGGCTCACATGGCAGCCTACTATGAACACAGACTACAGATGGGAAACAAAGCTATCTACCACCTGGAGGCTTTCACTGCCAAGTTCATGGCCATCTACAAGAAGTTCATGGAAGATGGTTTGGATGCGATGATGTTTTGACTTCAAATGGACTTAAAGACCAATATTTTTCTGGTCAGGAGTTTAACAGCATGATGCTTTTCTTTGTTGCTTCAGCACAACTTTCACTGGACTTCAGGCTTGTATTCTTTTAGGCATTGTGGTGACACTGACACAGTTAACCTCACAGTAAGTCTTACAGCACTGAATGCTTTTAGTGAACTTGCTGTAGGTGTGTAAAATGCAAATAGGATGATGTGACACACCAAAAAAGACGTTTTGATAGAGGCAGTGGAAAACAATGATTTGTACTGAACATTAAAATAAATTGCTTTGTTTACAGTATGTTCTGATGATGCTCTGTGCATATGAAGAAATGTATAATTATTATCATAAACACACTTGACACAGACCTTTTTTGATCCTGAAATCCAAATATTGCTACGAGTGTCTGCTGGGCATTAAAAACATGCCGCTGCCTACAGTAATGTCTGAGATCGTTCAAAGGCATGTAAAGGCAGCTGGAACATGGGCAAACAGGAATGTAATACAGCATATTTCAGGACGAGTCAAACCACATGTACTGCTGGTATGTAATCATGAGATCTAAGTTTATCAGTTAAGGCTGCATAGAAATTTACTACAGTACCAAAACTGCCCAAACTAGTGTGAATAACATTACAGTGCTGTGAAACACTTAAGTATACCCCGTGATTCAATAAGTTGTAGAACCACCTTTAGCAGCAGTAAACTGAAGTAATGATTTCACATCATTGTGGAGGAATTTTGGCTCATTCCTCTGTACAATGTTGCTTCAGTTCATTGAGGTTTGTGGGCATTTGTTCGCAGCTCTCTTAAGGTCCCCCTACAACATTTCAGTCACGTTTCAGTTGGTACTTAGACTGGGCCATTGGAGCACCTTTCTGTTGCAGATTTGCTGTTGTGCTTGGGATCATTGTCCTGTTGCATGGCCACACATTTGTCTCTAGAATACTTTGGTACACAGAGCTCCACTATGGTCCTGTCTGTCCAAAGGACATGGGTCTTGTGGTTTGTTCAGATGCAACTTTGCAACCCTAAGCTGTGCTGCCGTGTTCTTTTTAGAGAGAAGAGACTTTATTCTTGTAACACTTCCAAACAAGACATACTTGTTCAGTCTTTTTCTAATTGTACTGTCATGAACTTTAACATGCTAACTGAAACATGTAGAGTCTGAGATGTAGCTATTGGGGTTTTTGTAGTTTCTCTGAGTCTGACCTTGGGGTGAATTTGCTGGGATATCCACTCCTGGGAAGATTGTGGCATTGTGTTTACACACCTGAATGCTCCAGACCAGGAAACTGCCAAAACATCTGCTTTTATAGAGGTGCTCACACTTGCTGATGATGTATAATTAATCTGGCTGCTACTTACCTTCTTTATTCCTATGGAAGCAGTAAGAGAGTACTTATACCTGTGAGAACTTTCTTTCACAGCCATTCAGCTTGTATGTTAAAGCAACTGGAACATGTGTCCAGGGTGAGTCAAACCATGTGTGCTGCAGGTGTGTAATTATGGGATCTAAGCACAGGCGTTCAGGACACGTGAACAGATATTCACTACAGTAACAAAACTGCCCGCACTAGTGCAAATAACATCATTATACAAAAAACCTGCAAAATTATTGAGATCATTTGCATCTTTTGTTAAGTGTCCTACTGCATGTCTTTTAGAAGTTAACAGTCCTGTACTGTTTATTAAACTGAAAGTAACTTAGAGGTAAAATGAATTTGATTTGGTGTGTCTTGAGTATCCGAATTGATTTTGTGACTGTCAGACGTTTTGATCCCATCAAATAGAGCAAATGTAATATGACTGAAGCTTCATTCATGACTCTTTCAGGTACATCATCATCTTTTGTAGCATTTGCTGCTTGTCTTAGAGAAAGAGGGGGTAACCCTGGACACATAGTAATGTATAAATGTGTTAATCCACTTTTGTCTCCAAAATGAATAGATGTATGAGAGACTTAAGATTATCTAAAATGTACATGTTTTATTAACAATGGCTTTACCGAATGACTTATATAACAACTAAAATGTGAGGCTGATTGGCCCATGTCTTTTAATCGGACATCCTTAAACATCAAATCCAAACTAATACAATTTGAGCAAGCTCTGCGCTGCTGAAGAGCAAGCACACTTGAGGTTGAGAGGCATTAAAAGCATTTCATGTCATCAGTAACACTCCTTGTGTCTCTTGGCTGTATAGTAAATAATGAGGCCCAGGGTGATCAGCACCCCTGAACCTACCAGAGTCAAGAATCCCACCACAGGCCTCCTGACCAGGACACGGCAGCCCAGGCAGGGTGGTGCCAAACTGGGACACTGCTGGGGTGCTGCTCCTTGAATGGGGAAGCCATTATGCTTGATGATATTGCGATAGTTGGAGAGAGAGGCCTTGACAATGACTTCATCGTGGACTTGGCCGTACAAGCCAAACCCCGGGTCCCTCTGGTCGTTCAGGGCATAGGCAAAGTAACCCTTCAGGTTTACCCCATCCAGAGTGTACGCTGTGGAGGGAAGAGGAGGAAAGGCAACACGCTAGATAATCTGTTTTCTTCTTTCGGCTGCTCCATTTAGGTGTCACCACTGTAGATTATCTGTTTCCATTTCACCCTATCCCTCCCCCACCTCGAACCAATTTGTCACTCCTATCGCACACCTCACCACTGTCTCGCTGTCCTCATACATGTCCTGCACCACCCTCACATACTTCTCTTCCAGTTCTTCATGCAGTACCACAGTTCCTCTCTTGGCACCCTATCATATGCTTTCTCTAGATCCACAAAGACACAGTGCAGCTCCCTCTGACCTTCTCTATACTTCTCCATCAACACTCTCATAGCAAATCACATATGTAGTGCTCTTTCTCAGCATCAATCCATACTGCTATGCACTGATTGTCACCTAGCTTCAACAACTCTTTCCCATAGCTTCACGTATGGCTCATCAACTTCATCCCTCTGTAGTTCTCTACACATCACACTTGTTCTTTACAATTACAAGCAATACTCTTCTTCTCCATTCCTCAGGCATGCCCTCACTCTCCAGGGTTGTGTTAAACAATCCAGTTAAAAAGTCTCCTGCCCCCTACCTCCAAATCAGGGGTGGACATAATATGGCCCATGGCCCACACCTGGCCTGTTGGTCTTTTAAATCTGGCCTGCTGAACATTGGTACAGAATTGCCCAAATTTAATTTAATTCAATTTTATTTATATAGTGCCAAATCGCAACAAATAGTCTCCTCAAGGCGCTCAAATCATATAATTCTGACTGATGTCGAGGATTCTGAGAATTGCTACAACAAAACACCAGACTTCGATGCACTGGCAGAAACAACACTGTTCCCACTAAAAGTAAATCTAAGTATTAACACTGTAATGCCTTTTTTTATGTTTATGTTTGATATGTATGCATCTGGTGTTGGCCCGGCGCATCTGTCAAATTTCAAAAAGTCGATGTGGCCCCAGAGCCACCCCTGCTCCACAGTATGCCATCACGACCAAGTGCCTTTTCACTCTGTATATTCTTCATAGCTGCACTCACTTACTCCTTACTAATCCTCTGCACTTCCTGATTCACTAACTTTCCTCCATCCATCCTTCTCTTTGTCATTTTGTACATTCCTCCGCTCCTCAAAGTACTCCTTCCATCTTCTCAGCACACTTTTCACTCATTAGTACATTTCCATTGCTATCCTTAATCACCCTAACCTGCTGCACCTCCTTTCCAGCTCAATCTCTCTGCACAGCCAATCAATACAAGTCCTTTTCTTTTGCCTTTGCCACCTCTCTCTTTGCCGTACACCTAGCCTCCCATTACTCCTGTCTACTTTCTTCATCTCCCTGACTATCACACTTTTTCTGTGCTAACCTCTTTCTTTTATTTTAAATACTTTCTACTTCCTCATTCCACTACCAAGTCTCCTCGTCCTCCTTCCAAACACCTTCTTAGCAGTTTTCCTCACTATTTCACCTGTACTTTTCCAATCATCTGGCAATTCTTCTCTACCACCCAGAGCCTGTCTCAACTCCTTCCTGAACTCTGCACAACATTCATCAACATTAGATATTCAGTATGAAAAAAATGTTCATAAAACATAATGAAAAATGAATGTCCAATCTATAGTAAAAAAAAAAAAACGTATATTTCTCAAAGACATTTTATATAAATACAGTTATTATTCTATAATTAAGTTAAAGAGCTGCAGTTGGTTACAGCTTGGTATTGCACTACATTTGAGTTTTATGAGCTTCATAATAAATATTAAATATATGCTTATTTATGAGCTTAGAAATGTTATATTACTGCTTGCATTCTGTTTTTTTACCAGCTATATGTATATTCTGTACATAAACTGCATTTAATGGAAAATGACCTGTAATTAGGATAAATCATATTTATTGAGAATAAGTTACTTACACATGCTCTCCTTACAGCAGGAATTAATAGCTGTTCAACAAGTGAGATTAAAAACTTTCCTGCTATAAACTCCAGCTGACTTTTCCAAGAGAAAACAAACATGGTTAAACAGAGGACAACCTGTGATGCAATCTGAAAACATATCTCTGTTGATATTTGTGTTTGCAGTTACGTGCGTCCAAGTAAGCTGACCGTTGTAGGATCAGTGACCTAAATAGCTGTCTAATAATTAAGCCGTATGGAGGCCACTGAGGGAAAAAGACTTTAATCATCTCTACAGGACTGTACACAAATACATTGCTGACTGTCACCCAAGTTGCACTGCATTAATCCTGCATGACCTGCAAGTTAGTCTCACCTTTTAGTGCTTCGTTGATATAGTTGTACAGGTAGTAAACTCTCAGGCTGTCTTTGAAGCGGGCTGGATCTTCCTGGACCCCATTAGCCATCACATAGATGGGTACATCACTGTAGTGCTCCTTCACCTTACACAGCAAAAAAAAACAGCGTCTGCTACACTGACATTACACTGAAACAATACTTGACCTGAGAGTCTTCTCATCCACTTGGTAGAAAAACACATAACTTTACAAGAGAAGACAAAATGACTCAAGTGTACACCACAACCATCACAACAAACACGGTCACAGATCCAGTCTCACCCAGTTAAGTGCTTTTCTCAGACCCCAGGGCACAACAGGTCTTGGGGACATGATCCACGTGGTGTCTATCATGTGCTGGACTTCAAGCATTGCTGTGTAGGTGTATCTGCAGACGTGGAAATGAAACAAGTGAAAATGTTGCTATTGTTTAAAAGGTTATCGTGAGCCTGGATAGAGATGTATTCCTAAAACAAACTTAAAACAAAACGGGATGTCCAGAGGAGATGGGTCCTTAACATAATAAAGCCAGAAATAGTTTCAGCTCACGAGTCTTCCTTGGCATGAGTCACAAGCTTGGTACTGAAGTGGCTGATGGCAAAGAAGTCGTACGTCCCTTTAACCAGCTGTCTGTGCTCCTCATTGAAAACTGGCAGCCTGTGGAAGCACATAAAATATAACTAATATTTAAAAAGCACACACTGGTAGTTTTGGCTTGACACCATTAACTGTGTACACTTAATATTATTCACAAGGCTTTAAAACCGCACTAAAGTGTGAAAAAAGCATTTGTACTCGAGTGAGTTCAGCTGACGCAGCCAGCCTCTCATCCCCACAGGATAGTCCCCACTGCCAAAGATGGGCTCTGCAAACCAGCCAACGCAGAAATCTAAAACCCTTTTAGCCGGCTCCACGTCTTCTCGGCTGAATGAAAACGCCGGCTCCACCCAGTCCATATGCAGAGCCAGAGACACCTGATAAAAACACAAAGAATGGCAGGTCCAGGTGAGCATCTGAGACTATTTAATTTCCCTGTTCACTACATAGATCCAGCTCCGCAATTCTACTCACCTTTCCACCCTGTGCATGTCTAAACTCACGGTCATAAGCATGCCAGGCCAGCGCGTGCGCCCGCAGCATCTGATGGCTCTCCTGGTAGCTCACCATCTCATCATTGGGCTCGTTCAGGGTGATCCACATCTTCACATGAGCCCCCAGCTCTCTGTAACAAAGCCTGGCGTAGTCTGCAAAGGCCTCTGGAGTCTCCCTAGTAGGAGAGCAAACAGTATCTACATTTAGAAATGTAATTAATGAACAAAGATGTGTCCAAATGTGGCATATAGTATATATATGTCACAGTAGACCTTAAAACATCAGTATCTCACTATAACTGATTAATCTTTAAGTCAAAATACTAAAAAAAACTCAGTGACTGTTGTTTTTAAAATGTGGATATGAGCTGATCAGAGTTAATAGCTTTATATTTTTCATAAAAATGCCATTTTATTTCACATTAGTTCAGTGTTCAGTTAGATTCAATAGTAGGTTTTCTCATTTTCGGGTTAGTTTTTATTTGGTAATTTTCATTTAGTTTCCATCTTAGTTTTAAACTTTTGCTTATAATGTTTTTCAGTGCTGGAGAATTGTAATGGGAGTAATCTCGTTGCTTTATAATATGTCTAATAAAAATAAGTCTAGACAGCGCTGTGCAAAAGTCTTGAACCATCTCATTTCTTTATATTTTCTCAGGGAAATAGGAGCAACAATTTACAGCATATAAGGCAAAAACAAAAACAGAGTTTGTACAATTCTAACAAGCTTGACAAGCAATATTTGTATGAAAACCTTTATACTTCAACACAGCCTGAACTGAAGGCCGTATGTTTTGTCATGCGCAAGCTAAAAAAATTATAATATTATTAGTCAGATTCTTTCCTGATGGTATTGCATGGTGGGTCAAAATCTGATTGTACTTTACTGCGTTCATAATTTTATCCATTTGACAAGATCCCCAACACCACTGGCTGAAATGCAGCCCCAAACCATGCCATGGTTTGGTATACCTCAGCCTTTTCTCCCTGTTTCCCTTCCTTAAGAATGGCTTCTTGACAGCCACCCTTCCACTGAGACCATTTCTGATGAGGCTTCAGTGAACAGCAGGTGGATCAGCTGAAGATCCAGATGCACCCCTTAGGTCCTGTGTCAGGTCTTTTTTTTCTGTTTCTTAAGGACATGACTTTCAGATACTGTTCATCTGCTGTAGATAGATTTTTTAGCCCTGTTTTTTTCCCTCCACTTGTCCAGTTTTCTCACATTTTCTAAGGACACAGTACAGATATGAGATATGACAAACTGAATGCTAATAACTCTTTGGGAAACACCTTATCATTTTATGCCTGTCAAACTATCTTTTTTGATTCAACTAAAGAAACGGGAACAAATTCTGTGTTTTTATAACAGGCTGCTAGTGCCAAAGAGTCTAAAGATACAATTTAAAGCTGGTTCTTTGCTAAGTTGTCTGTTATGTGTAGACACAACACTGGTTCATTCCTTGAATTAGGTGTGCTTTTTTGTGCAGGAATAATTCATAGGTCAGTGTTAAGAGGCTTAAACCACAAAAAAGACCGTCTCCTCCTCCAGAATATAAAGAGATGAGGGCTGGATCAAAACTTTCACACGATACTGTAAATACTCAACATTTGAATCACTTACATGTGATTACAAATAATAAATAAATAATGGTGAATATCATGAAGATTACCACTATAAAAAACAATGCCAAATGTCACTAATTCAGTTGATTGCCAATACATCTGATTTCAAATGTTGTGATTGGTGGTTTTAGTAGCTCTTTATTACAGGAAAAGAGCGCATACAGCAGTGAGTCATCAAGCCAGTGAGAACATGGACAGACATGTTCCTGGGAACGTCGCTGCAAGTTTACTTTTACATCACAGCAATCTGTAAATTATTGTAAACTGTAATAAACCATAACTGATGTTTATTTGGTCAATTTTCAAGCTCAAACTGCGTCAATATTGCTTAACTAACAGAAATAAGAAAACGTAGCGAGCTCCGTCTCACCTGTTCAGCCACCTGTCGGCAGTATCCAGTGGGGCCGGCAGGCTGCTGCGCTGACGGGTGTGGTGCCAAAGAGTGACCACAGGTGTGACGTTAGCCTGCAGCAGCTGACGTGTAAAACAGCGGTAGTACCCCAGCAGAGTGGTGTTAGGATGAGCTACATCACCTGTAGGCACCAGAGCTGACCAGTTAAGAGAGAAGTGGAAGTGGTTCACTCCAATCTGCCTGATTTCTTCTACCTAAGGAGAAGTAGGAGGGACACACACACACACACACACATATTGTATGTTTTTAGTAGAAATACTAAAAATGTGTTGCAGGTTCAATACAGGAAACCTCCCTCAAATCATTAAACCTTTACACTTTCAAACCTTGTACCCCAAAAACCACAGACAGGTAGAAGGTGGGTAAAATGAACCTGTTGTCGGATGGTGGCGTAATCGGCACAGTGTGGCGTTCGGTGTAAAGGTGGTGCACTGAAGCCCTCCAACTTCAACAGCTCTCCGTTGTTGGAGATGTTCCAGAGGTAAACACTGGGGTCTGCAAACTGGGTGGGTGTGGTCTCCACCCGTGGGAGTAAAGGAAAAAATGGTGGAAAATGATAGAGCAGCAGTTTAACAGGATGACCGTGTGAGTTTCTGTGGTTTATGATTAAGAGAGGATCCACTGCTGTGCCTGTTTCTGAGCTGAACCTTCACCCTAAAAACTGCAAGCTCAAAGTAATGTAACACATGATGCAAGTTAGACAAAGGCAAGAGATTTTCTTGTCATTATCCCTTTCACAAAAATCATTTCAAATAAGATATTATAATTACTGTATATACCTTAGAAATTACCAACAGAGCTGTGAGTTAGATATACATGTTATAGAGGTTTGTTCATTCAGCAGCCACATAGATGTTCAGATGAAAAACTTCTGCAGAGTTATCAAAACTGATACTGTTAATATTTTATCAAGTTCCCATCTATGAGGAAACATTCTAGCTGGCTTTCAGTCACTATCCGACCTCTGCCCTTTGACCTGATTTTTGTATCCTTCCACAAAAACACATGCAGTACATCCACTATTTCCTCCCGGTCTCAGCATGCGTGCACAAATAGCCACACATACCTGGATAGAGTTGGCTGACACTCCCCAGGCAAAATCACATGGGAAGACTCCTTGTGCTGGTCTGTTCTCTGGAAGTTCTGGGAAACCGTTCTTCTGGATGATGTTTCTGCAGGAATTATGACAGAGGAGCCTAAATTTAGGACAAACTCTACTGATGGAAAAAAAAAAATCTCTGTAGATTCAGATGTGGTCAGAAGTTTACATCCACTCATCATGTGTGCATTGATAGTTATAAATTTAAATATCTGCCACTTTAGATCAAACGAAATTCACATGTTCTTATTTGAGTGAAATTATTACATTATTCCTGTAGGTTATGATGGACAAATCTCCACATGAGAAAATGTGAATGGCTGTGCTACTGTATTGAATTTTATTATCATAACATTCCACTGTTGGATAAATTCAGCAGATATCTCAGTGTTGTGCGCCTTTCTCTAAATGACAACAACTGAACATGTACCTGTAAAAGGTGGCAGATGTCTTTGGCTCCCTCTTCATGTCAGGAGTGTTGAAGTCCACAAAGTAAAGTCCCCGTCGTATCCCGTATTCTCTGTGCCACTCAAAGCCGTCGATCAGGGACCAGGTAGTGTATCCAATCACATTCACTTCATCTATGATGATTGCTGTGTTGCAAACACAGCGGGACAGATGGCCCGTGTTTAGATTCAGTGTGAAGATATCTGATTGCACTTGTTTTTATGACCATTTATGCTGATATGAGAAATGGAAAACAGTTTAGCAAAGTTCTTGTAAACTGTTGTAAACTCACACTTTAGTGCCTCCGCGATGAACCTCTTGAGGTAGTACATGTGTTTTGGGTCTTCTGTCTTGGTGTTGCCGAGGACATACCTGTGTTGAAGCCGAGGAGTCAACACGGACATGAAATTAAATGACATCACAAAGGTGCAGTCAAATCAGCACATTACCAAGACCTACCAGCCACTCTGCACCACAAAGATGGGGGGCTTGTCATACTCCATGTTGACCCAGTAGAGCAGCATCCTCAGGTCCAGATCCTCCTGCTGCCCAAACTTCAGGCTGTCGTTGATCAGATGGAAGCTCAGCGCTGCTCCGTGGGACAGGGCAAAAAAATCAGCTGTCCCTTTTACCTGTTCGCGTTCCTCCGGCGTGAAGGAGGGTAGTCGTGAGCCCAGCCTTGCCTTCATGCAGGGGGGGTAGTCTCCATCTGTGAACAGCGGCCGGGCAAACCACCCCAGGACGTGGTCCAGGGAGCACTGACATTGCCTCAGGCTTTCCAGGCGAGTGCGACTGGGTTTGATCCAGTGAGAGGCCAGGGCCATGGACAGTTTGCCATGTTGTCGTGGACGGTAGTGGCGGTCGTAGAGATGCCAAGCAGCTGCGTGAGCCTGGAGGAGGGGTAAGGGCAGGTAAACAGGGAGAGGGATGATGGTTGGAAGGGATGAAGGTGGGAAGGATGAAATGAAATCCATCAGTGCAGCTCAAAGTGCTTTAAAGGTAAAAGAAAATAAAACATATGAATTAAAGACTTCAAAGCTACAAAAGGCAATCACCAAAAGGAAAAATACAGAGATTTTATATTCTACAAAAAGTATTATAAGACCTGGGAGATTATTATTTTTACAGCAGTCCAGAGAGAAATAAGCTATTGATCATGACAGCAACTGGATCAAATTCCCATTCCCATACAATCACCCTATACATTATAATGGATTTTATAGATTAAAATGACTCAGCAGTTTAAAAAAGTTGTCCTTGCTCCACCAGCTGCAACAATAACATGCTCCTTACATCACACTAAAGTAAATAAGACCAAATAAACAATAAAAAGAATCAAAATGAGCATGGCAAGCAAAAGCCATGTTTCACTTTAAGCAGGTAGGTAAATGGATGAGGTGTTACGTTTTTGATGATAAAAATTAAGAAAAAAGAATAATTATAGAAAAGTTGTCAATCCGTGACCCGGCACTCACCTTGAGCAGGTTGTGTCCAACCCGGAATGGAAGATCAGGGTCGTTCTTTATCCCGGGAGCGACCACTCCGGTGCCATATCCGTGTCGCGCCACCACAAACGGGTTATCGATGGTGATCCAGTACTTCACATCATCGCCGAAAGTCTGGAAACAGAAGTCGGCGTAGTCTTTGAAAATCCCCACAAGCTCCAGGTTGCTCCATCCGCCAAGGGTCTGCTGCAGGTGGTCTGGCAGGTCCCAGTGGTAGAGTGTGACCACCGGCTGTACGCGGATCTCCTTCAGCTTCTTAAGGAGCGTCCGGTAGTAGTTGGTGCCGATTTCGTTGTAACTGCCGCGGGTGCCGTTGGGAAATATCCTGGACCAGGAGAGGGAGAACCTGTAGTGGCTGACCCCGAGCTGTTTAATGGCTCGGATGTCAGCGTGGATGTTGTGATAACTGTCGCTGCCCACGTCTCCGGTAATCATTCGTGTTCCGCCGCGCGTAAAAGTGTCCCAGATGGAGAGTCCCTTCCCGTCCTTCTCAAACGCGCCCTCCACCTGGTACGCCGCCGTGCCCACCGCCCATATGAAGTCTTTGGGGAAGGTATCATAGAGGAAAGCCTTGTCACCCGGATAGGGCATTTTATTGAAGCGACCCCAGGTTTTCAAGCCAGCGTTGGGCTTTGCGGTCACGGAGGTGAAGAAGGCAAGAAATGTCACGAAGGTGAGGAACCCCTTCATGGTTACTGACAACACTGGCATTGGATGTCCAGTTTTGGAAACAGGTTCTCATTTAATCATGCTTGAAGGCTTTCAGTGACTAAACAGAGGACTGCGGAGCACAGCCAGCAGCTGTGAACCCCCCACACGCGCCTCTCTAAATCTATCAAATATTAGCCAAAGCACCTGACGCAACAAGCTCTCCACGCACACAACATGATATTAAGAGCCCCGAATGACCAAATGCCTAGCAGGGACATTTAGTTTTTTAGTTTTTTTTTTAGTCATAACTGATGGGACATGGCTACATTAAATATATTTATTTTGTTTGTTCAAGCAAGGCCGCAGTTTGGCTTTTTCCCCCTTTTAATCTGAATACGATAAACCATTCATAGCACAGGAAAGGAGAGTGGCACAGGTGCAAAAACCTTAATATAATCTCATGTATCCTCAGCTGGCAGATAACCTCATAACCGTATTTAAATGTCACACATCAAGCGCAATAAAAACTCATCTACATTTCTCACTGGATCCAGTTCAATCAGGACCCCATGCGGGAGGAGGACGGCGGAGGGGGACAGAGAGGGGAGAGGAAGGCTTGAAGAGAAGATATGCAAACAGCAGAGTAAGTGTACCCTGCAGCACAGTGTTCACATCACTTCCTTATCTTCCTGCTTTCAGCTGGGTTGCTTGGAAACTCAGGCCTCTCTCACTCTTGGCTATTTTGGTCCATACAGCTGCTGCATAAACATGTGGAGAGGCACGCAGCTGCCAGCCTTATACCCCAACTCTAAACCGAACTTATTAGTCCCTATATACAGTATTAATGCTTTAATTATATTTTAATGCAGATATTTTTTTTTAAAATGTAAAGACAGCAACAAACAGAGCTAAAACGATTAGTTATGAATCAGTGAATTAAGTGAAGCAAAATAAAAAAAATCCTTTTAATCTCAAGAATTTAGATTAATATTTGGGGCTTGGATTGTTTTTGTTTGTTTGTTTTTAGAAGAAAAGAGGTTTCTGAAGATTTGTCCATTTGAAGGAGATTTTTTTTCTTTAAGGTAGTTTGTGAAAAAAGGGGATATTTTCACAAACTACCTTAAAGAAAAAAACAGGAAACTGAATCAAATATCATCCGTGTGTGATAAACTGCTAACTAAAGTTCTAAAATAGACTAAGGTGACAGAGCTGGCATTTTTTACCCTGGCACCCATTAGAAATACACAAATATGAAAACAAACCATAACCATATTATGTAAGCAAAGTTTTTAACTCTATAAAGATACAGGGACAGTTTGCCTCATGTTGAATGTCCTAATAAGTGACCTTTTATGACAAAGTGTCAGACAATTTTTTTTATTTATCAGTTTGGAAAAAAGCATAAACTTCACTTGCTGAAACCCACATTAATGACATCAGATGAAGCCGGATCCATAGTGTCAGTTACTTATCCAACTAAGGTCCTTTGGAGGCTGCTACATCCTGAGGCCAGGGCCATCACAGGGCTAATGTGATCTTTATAGGATAAAGAAATCATAATCATCATTATTGTAGAACCTAATGTGAGGCAAGAAATGTATGCACACCTTTTACAAACCGTTCTTCTCGCTCAATTCCACGAGCTTGAGCAGAAGTGTTGGGGATGTGGACGCTTGCTCGTCAGTACAGTGCAGCCTCGCTCTTGTCATTTATTGAATTTGCCTCGAAAGGCAGCTGGTTTATCTAATGCAGGGACACAGACTGCGCAGCATGTGATTAAGGGCGCTCACGGATCATAACCTGAAGGCAGATTGTGGCGTGTGGGTGTTTTTCCACTGAGCCGAGCTGCACTGCAAAGTTCAAAACTCAAGTGTGTGTGTGTGCATAAGCAATGAAGAGCACAGCTTGTTTCATATACAACACAGGAAGAACACCATTGAGGGACGCTTAGCAGCTCGAGCGTCCTCAAACGCCGGATTGGACAGTCTTTATGTGCTGCTTTACTCACTGCAAATAAATGATCCACATATACACAGAATCCATGCCTACTTGATGGGCACTCTTACAGCAGTTTAAAATGCAAACTTTAAGGTGGGTTGAAAGATTCAGAAGGATACTGGCCTGTCTGTTTTCATCACCGTAAACATCTCAAATCTGCTGAAGTCAGTTCTTGGGTCCTGACACCAAGTGTGTCACAAATCCTTGCCACACACCAATTGTACAAGTTTGAGTGTGTAATGAGTTAATATATATGAACTATATCCTGTAGAAAAGAATTACCCATGAGGAGTTTACTGGAAAAATGTATATAATATAGTAGATTACACTACTCAAAGAAATGAAGGGAAGACTTAAATGAAACACCAGATCTTGATGAACGAAATACTGAAGTTGAAAATCTTCACCGACATCGGTGGGTAATTTGTTGAGAACAAAGTGGTGCAACAACAGAGGACTGGGTTCAAAATCACTCCAAAAATTAAAAGTTGAAATGACAGGCTGATCCTATTTGCAAACCTAATAATGATCCTGATGAGACAGCAGATGGTGTCCCAGGGTGTCACTGAGGTCCGACCTAGACAGTCTGTGGCGCCATTTGGTGACATCATAGTCACCGATTCATAACACCCCAAAGGTTCTCAATTGGATTCAAGTCTGGGAAACATGAGTGCCAGTCAATGGTATCGATGTCTTCATCATCCAGGAATTAAACTTTGGCCACGTGGGGCTGGACAGTGTCCTGTACCAGCATACAGTCTGAGGATTTCATCCCAGTACCTAAGAGCAGTCAGGGTACCACTGCCTGATATGTGAAGGTCTTTGTGACCCTTCCAGGATATGCCTCCCCAAACCAGTCATCCTGGATGATGCTGCAGGCAGTATAACATTTGCCAGTGTCTCCAGACTCTTTCCCCTCTGTCACGTGCTCAGTGTGAACCTGCTCTCATCTGTGAAGAGGATGGGACCAGCTCGGTTGTTCTCAAGCAAATGGCAATTGAGTTGTGAAGACAGGTCCCACTAAAGAATGTCAGACCCCATCATGGAGTCTGTTTGTGACAGTTTAGTCAGATATGTGCACGACTAGCCCACTGGAGGTCATTTTGTAGGACTCTGGCAGTTCTTTCTAACACAAAGGAGCAGATACCAGTCCTGCTGCTGTGTTGGTGATGCTGTAACAGCACAGATGGGTGATCCTGGAGCAGCTGGACTGCCTGTGCACTCTGAATGGGCTGCAGGTACCATCTCATGCTGTGACAAGGATACCAACACAGTGATTCACAGAGGCTTTGCTTCCTAACAGGACAGAGGTTTAACTGCCTTTGTGTTATCTTGTGACAATTGAATGTCCCCTTAATTGGTTTTTAGAGCTGTGGAGTTTAATGTAGAGAATTACAGTCATAAAAAAAAAAAAACATCGACACAAGCTGCTAATATCTGTCTGCTTCATGGTGCCACAAAATTTGCATTTCAAAAGGTTAAAAACCTACAACCAGTTTTTAAAGAGCAGCTTTTTTCCCCCATCTCACCACTGCAGGAAAATCATGCTATAAAAACATGAATCCCACAGGTATAAGTGGCATTTGAGAATTGGGGGGAAAAAAAAAAAAGATTAGTAAATTTATCAATTCGGTCTGTTTCCCTGGACTCACCACCTGTTTAAAATAAAAACAGCATAACTTTAAAAACATCTGGCTAATACTGAGGTGGTCGCCCTCAGGCTGCAGAAACAGCTCTGACCCATCAACCTTTTCTAACACCCCAAAAATAGAAAAAATATTTCCGTTCGCGATACTATTCCAGCATCAGCGCTAATCATGTTGACCAAGGTGAAAACCACTTCACACAAAACTTCCACGTGAGAATAAAGAGAAAATGAACATGTCAGGTTTTTATAGAGAATTATATTGATACAACAGATCAGGGTCTGACTGGGTGGATGTGAAGCCAAGTTAATCAGCAGTGACAAAAACTACACCACAGCTGCTCATGACTTCCTGCTATCAGCAAGTACAAACCAATCTACCAATCTACAGTTGGACAGGGTTCTGACATTTTTTTTCAATATATGCTGTGTAAAAAAAGAAAAAAGGGTATTAATATACATAGCTGTAAACAAAAGAGCATGTTTTATTTTATTTTTTAAAGTAAATTCACACACTTAACATCTCACACACACACACACACACACACACAAAAAGGTAACTGTTAATCTCTTTCAGTTTGTGAGAAGTAGGACACAGAGGGAGGTTTGATAAGCAATACTGCTTTTTGGGAGCATTTTAATAATATCAGCGGGTCACGGCTTTACAGCATCCCCCCCAGTCAGCGTCAAACACAACAACAGAACATGAAACAGACATAAGAGACTATTTACAAGAGTGATCTATTTTTTTTCCTTTGTTTTTCTTGTTAAAATCATTTCTACTTAATGTGGCGAACATCATCACAATGCAGCACAAAGCAACAACCCACAGCTGACGATGCGGATGTATTGATGTAGTGTGCACGTGGAATATGCAGGTGTGTAAATTCTGTGAAACAGTAGGAGCGTCGGCTTATGAAAAGTTTTAAAAAGTTCAAAGTCCATATTTTCTTTCTTGCATCATTCCCCTGTGACTTTAGAGGAGGCGTGCCGTCTTCTTTTGTCCTTTTTATTTATTTATTTATTTTAGTTCATCTTCGTCGCCCGGCTGCCTTCTTGCGACCCTTGGAACAAGAAAAAAAAGAAAAAGAAAAATGAACAAATAGCTGAGCATATGAACTCATTTATAATACTTAAGTCATTTTAAGACACACAAATGGTTATGAAAACACAAAACCAGTACCTTCGGTGTTGGCTCGTCCTCCTCCTCCTCCTGCTGCTCCTCCTCCTCCTCCTCTTCCTCTTCCTCAGAATCATCCTTAGTGGCAGCTGCCTTCCATCGACCACCGCGCCTGGATACCACGGACAGAATAGAAATACCTTAGCAGTCAAATATTAGCTGATGTGCCCTCGGAGGAGCGGCACAGTTGCTACAGGTCTGCTGGTCCTAAATGTGCACTGACAGCTGCAGGATGTGAAAAAAACAAAAAACAAAATGCTAGTGTGCATCTTACGTCGGTTTCTTGGCAGCTGGCTGAGCTGATTTGGGTGGACGTCCTCTCCTCTTCTGTGGCGTGGACTCTGCCAACTCAGATCTGTTGAACGAAGACAAACAGAAAATGACCTCCATCAAAAATGCATCCTGCTGACTGAACTGTTAAAGGAGGAGCAGAGCCCACTCTTCTGTATGCACAGGCTATTTCGTACCCTTGCGATCGTCGTGGTGCCCTGGCTTGCCTTCCTCCCCTGGTCTTCACCTCCATATTTTCACTGCTCCTGTCATCCTCTTCGTCTTCATCCTCTACTTCCTCCTCAACCCTCTCCCCGTCCTCCTCCTCTTCCTCCTCATCCTCTTCTGGTGGAGGAGCTGCCTTCTTTCGCCCCCTTCTACCCTTGGAAGGCGTATCCTGGCTGGGAGTAGCAGACTTTGGGGGGCGGCCCCTGCGACCTTTCTTGGGCGGACTGTTCTGTTCGTCCTCCGGCCGATTGTCATCATCCCACGGGTCCTCAGAGTCGCCTGTAGAAGTCGTGTTGGCAGCTGCCTTCTTACGGCCACGCTTTGGCTTGCTCTCCTGGTCATCACCAGAGGTCACACCCCGTTTGCGACCCCGGGGCTTTTCAATATCCTGTACACAAACACAGTGTTTACTCCTTTTTTTGTTTTCCCTTTATTTCAAAGTGAAAGCAGAGAGACACAGACAACCATTCACACCTTTGGGCAATTTAGAATCACCAATTAACCTAACCCCACTAACTGCATGTCTTTGGACTGTGGGAAGAAACCCGGAGAAAACCCATTCAAACATGGGGAGAACATGCAAACTCCACACAGAAAGGCCCCAGACAAGGCGGATTCAAACCCAGGACCTTCTTGCTGTGAGACAACAGTGCTAACCACCACACCACTGTGTGGGAAAAGGGAAAATTTCTGAGGCACATGCAATCATGCATGCATGTCATTATTGATCGTTTACACAATTTGTACATGTTAATCCAGTCTGGACTCCAGGCCAGCTGGTGTTTGCACAGTTGAATCATAAAACAGAGACACAGGGATTTACGACAGGCAGCACTCGACTGAATCCCAGCAGCACATTCTTTACTACTTTCCGTAAGCTTCGGGATAATTTTGGATCACGCTTTTTTTTACGTTTTACTTATATATATATATATATATATATATATATATAAAAATAAAAAGCCTCACGTCAAGGAAAGGAGACTTTTAATACCTTGTCGACGCTGTCTGCTCTCTTTAGGCTGATGTCCTCGTTTTCACTGTGATCCATCTCTGTGCTGTCATGCCTGAAAATAACAATTATTACTATATTTATTTATTTTTTTCAAACAAGCAAACTGGGGTGTAACAAGTGACACGACACAATAGTGCAGCAGATAACTGAAGCAATCTTTCAAAAATGAACACAAGCGGCCATCACTTACATCTTATGAAACAACCGGTTTACTACAGAATTTCAACAACTGGATAAATATTATTTTACTCTTCATTTCTATGCTTTTCACCACAAATAAGTCAAATTTAAAACCTAAAAAAAACTTCAGAGATAATTGCATATACTTTACATAATGTTACATGTGGCTCCAATGGCCTGACAGCTGCTGCTGAGCAGGTCAAGGGATTACTTTTACCCATTTGATGGCACTTGCTCAGAAATTCAGAGTGCCAGTTTATTCACACTGATTCCAACAAATATCAAGTATTTGATGCATTAAGGCTGCTTCTCCTTTGGCTCAGCTCTGTCTCTCATGCTGGCATGTTTATCCAATTCACGGGAACATATCCCAGACACTGGGTGAGAGGCTGGGTACCCCCAGGGCCAGCAGATCGTTTGCAGTCACACCAACAACCACTTCAGAATCACCAGTTAAAATGACAAGCAGGTCTCTGGACAGGTTCAAAACCAGAACCTTCTTGCTGTGAGGAGATTGCCCAGCTATTCTGTTTTATTGGCTACCTCATGTAACTAATCTAACTAGCCAATCAAGTTATTTAGTCAGCACGCTCAGATTCACGGTGTTGGGGATTTATTTTTTACTCAGTGACTAAAGGACAAATATTTTAAGGTAAACTCCAGTAAATTAATTAATAAACAGTGGATCAGCCAAATAATAAACAATTAAATAATACATTAGACAGAGAGCAACAGATAGACTAACTTCTCTCTTTCAGTGCACCTTATCTGAGGATCGGCCACCAAATGCACAACTAGAACATCGCCAACGTCACCATGTTCTGTCATTAATCTGGACAAAGATTTCTCTATTGATTAAATTAGAAGAAGATGTGC
>JASGAU010380641.1:0-10750 GCA_030220045.1 Australoheros facetus
GGAACAAGGTGCTTTGGTCAGATGAGACCAAAATTTAACTTTTTGGCCAAAATGCAAAATGCTATGTGTGGCGGAGAATTAACACTGCACATCACTCTGAGCACACCATCACCACTGTCAAATATGGTGGTGGCAGCATCATGCTCTGGGGCTGCTTCTGTTCAGCAGGGACAGGGAAGTTGGTCAGAGTTGATGGGAAGATACAGGGCAATCTTGGAAGAAAACCTGTTGGAGTCTGCAAAAGACTTGAGACTGGGGCAGAGGTTCACCTTCCAGCAGGACAACGACCCTAAACATAAACCCAGGGCTACAATGGAATTGTTTAAAACAAAACATATTCATGTGTTAGAATGGCGAGAATTTGTGGCAAGATCTGAAAACTGCTGTTCACAAATGCTCTCCATCTAATCTGACTGAGCTTGAGCTGTTTAGCAAAGAAGAATGGGCAAAAATTTCAGTAACTAAATGTGCAAAGCTGGTGGAGACATACCCTAAAAGACTTGCAGCTGTAATTGCAGCAAAAGGTGGTTCCACAAAGTATTGACTCAGGGGGGCTGGAATACTTTTGCACACCGCACTTTTCAGTTTTTTATTTGTAAAAAAGGTTTTGAATCATGTATAATTTTTGTTACACTTCACAATTGTATACCACTTTGTGTCGGTCTTTCACATTAAATTCCAGTGAAATATATTTATGTTTGTGGTTGTAATGTGACAAAATATATAAAAGTTCAAGGAGCATGAATACTTTTGCAAGCCACTGTATCAGTAAACAGGGGCCACTCTTCTTCCATTCAGAAAACCCGGAGACTATATTTTCAATATTATAGAACAACTATTGACATATTTTTTATGGGATTTGTGTGTTTGCTTTAGCACTAGTGACTAATATAGCCATAAGCCTCTAGCCTCAGGCTGAGATGAGCAAAAGACTTCTTTTTAGCTCACTTCTTTCTAACTCTGGATTATTTTTATCTTCACACTTGTAGCCCCATACAGTTTTTCCATGATGTCACTCAGATTTCACACAGCTCTCTCTGACACCACAAAAGACTTTTTCCACCCTTTCTTGCAAGTACTGTAGTACAAGACTTTTTTCCAAAAAAGTTTGCATTCTGTGTAAAATGTAAATTAAAAACAGAATGCAAATAATAATTTGCACTCAAAAAAGAATTGCAAATAATTTAAAGCCTACATTTACTGAAAAAAAAAAAGTACAAAGACAACATAATAAACAATGTATGCTCATTTTGAATTTGATGCCATTAACGCTTTTCCCACTCTGTGATTTGGAGTCAAGGAAACCAAGAGCTTTAGTTATGGAAATCAAATTTCATCCCATTCTTGCTTGATATAGGATTTCAGGTGTACAACATTTTGTGGCCTCCTTTGTCAATGTTTCCCATGTCATGCTACTCCAAATTATTTTAGTGGGTACAGGTCTGGACTGCAGGCAGTTTAGCAGTTTATAACAGAGTCATGCTGCTGGAATGTGTCCTGAATATGGTTTAGCAATTTCTTGTTAAAATAAGCAAGCCCTAATCTCATGATGAAACCAAATGTTTTGCTAAAATTGTTCCAAATTAATTGTGCCTTCCCATCCAGTATGTGCAAGTTACCCATGATCTGTGCACTGATGCACACCCATGCCATCATGGATGCTGGTTTTTGGCCCCTCTCCTATTTTTCTTGAAGGACAGAATGTCCAAAAATAATTTCAGAAGATTTTTAAAAGATTGTGATTTGACAGACCAGGGGCCCAGAGAAGAACACTGCATTTCTAACTCTTGCTTGTGTATTTTTTTCCCTCTATGCTAGAGTTTTGTCCATTTATGAAAGCAGTGACTGTGTTCCAGAGGAGTGTTTTCAGTGTTCTTAAGTCCATGCAGAAATTTCCATTTCAGAATCTTGTCTGTTTTCTATGCAGTGCTGCCCAAGGACTGAAGATCACGGCCATTGTATTTATTATTGCTTTTCAGCCTCTGTCTCTCATGTTCAGAAATTTCTCATTCTGTCAGTCTGTTAATGATGTTATGTATGACAAATGATAGAATACACAAATGATTTGCAATTTTATGTTGATAAATGTCATTGTTAAGTTATTAAACTCATAAATGGTGAACTCATCCCCATCTTTACTTGTGAAAGACTAGAAAGGCTGCCCTTTTTGTACTTAATGATTTAAATAATTAACTTCATTAGATATGACATGTTTCACCAGCTTTTTATTCTTGTTGTTGTTTTTGCTGTTGTTCTTTTGGTTGTTGTTGTTTTTTGTTTTATTTTTTTAGCATTACATAAATTTTGCTTTGCCTGTTGTCTTTTGTTGCCCCTTCTGCCAGTTGTTCCTGAAACATGTTTCTGGCTCAAATTGAAAATGAGCTTATATTTTAAATAATAAATTATTTTAAAATAAATACAATTTCTCAGTTCCATTTTTTTCTAATACAAAAATTTTCTTTGAATGATTTGCAAATCATTGAATAATGTTTTTATTTAAATTTTACACATTGTCCCAGCTTTGTGAATATACCCCGCTCTGTAACGTTAGATGGTCTGCCACTTCATGGCTGAGTTTCTGTGGTTCCTAAAGGAGCTTGTGCCTCCCCTTTGCAAGAATACCACTTGTAGTTTCTTGTGGAATATGAATATATAGGAAAGAAAATTTCACAAACTGATTTGTTGAACGTTGGCGTCTGTTATGGCACCACACTCAAATTCAGCGAGCTCTTCAGAATGACCCATTCTTTCACAATTAAATGCAGACAGCATATCTAGGTGCTTGATGTTATATAGCTGTGGCAATGGGACTATAAACACCTGAATTCAAAGATTAAGAGAAGTGGACCAATACTTTTGCCTATATCATGTACCTTATATCAAATTGAAAGGCGTGTTTAAATATATTAACAAAATAAATAAGATTGTGTTTTCCAAACCGCATACCTCTTTGGCTTTGTTGCGGGTCCTCATGTTCTCTGCGATGTACTTTACACTCTCAATGGCCTGCTTGATTTCTGGAGACACCACAGAAAAGGCGACAACAGCATTTACCGGCGATGAAGCATTAATGGGCCTCGGCAGCTTGGGCAGCTCTGACTCCTGGGGCCCTTGGGTCTGAGGTGGCTGCGGAGGAGGTGGTGGTGGCGGTGGCACCACCGGGGGTGGAACAGGAGTCGGTACTTCTTTGCCTCTGTAGGGGAACCTTCTGTTCATATCCCGTTTCATGTCACGGTTCATCTCACCATATTCCACACAGTTCATTGAGCCACCAGCTGAGGAAGTTCCTCCTCCTCCTCCTCCCCCTGCACCACTCTCCAGCGGTGGACATGCTACACCCCCAGTTATGCCTCCAACACTTACACTTCCTGAGCTACTTGTTGCTCCTATACTGTTTTTTCTCTTCTTGCTTCCACTGCTGCTTCCTCCTCCTGTCCCTCCTGTAATTCTGGCAGGTGAGGAGCAGCCCTGATCAATAGGGCGCCTCATCAGCATTACCCTGGGCAACACGCCAAGGAACACAGCCCTCACCCACTCTGGCATTGTGTGAGTCATAGGGGTGCGGTAGTGGACATTTAATACAAAGACAGTGATGACGATGCTGAGTGTGACAAAAATCATGGTGAAGAGAAGGTACTCGCCAATCAGAGGGATGACAAGAGATGTTGAAGGGATGGTCTCAGTGATGACCAGCAGGAACACAGTGAGGGAGAGAAGGACAGAGATACACAGGGTAACTTTCTCTCCACAGTCAGATGGCAGGTAGAAGACCAGCACTGTGAGAAACGAAATGAGGAGGCAGGGGATGATGAGGTTGATGGTGTAGAAGAGAGGCAGGCGACGGATGTAGAAGGAGTACGTGATGTCAGGGTAGATCTCTTCACAGCAGTTATACTTGATGTCATGCTTGTATCCTGGTGCGTCAATGATCTCCCACTCTCCACTTTCCCAGAAATCTTTTAGGTTCACCTGGTGAAGTAGAAATGTGAAAAAGGTTTTTAGAAAAAAACATTTTTGCGTCTCAAAGTTTAAATGAAGTCAAGTTTGAAGAGAAATGAATTCTTCCTCCTTATGAGCTCTGTTGTGCATCTGTCGTCTCTTATATTGAAAGTGCATTAGGTGGCTTTCTTAATGCACAGTAATAAAGAGGATGAATGCAAACATTAAAAGAATCAATTGTCTGCCTGTTCACACTAGCAAAATGTTACTTTTTTAAAGAGAGAAAAAACTGTGACACTATCTTTTACTATCTTTTAAATGTTTCTTGAGAAAAAGTGAAGAGATTTAAATGGAGTTGGAAGATATAAGCACTTAAAGTGTGTGGCTCAGTACTAAAATGTTGCAGCTTAAAAATTCCAGTTATTCTTCTCAAGAAGGATGCATAAAAATGTTATAAAATTTGATTTTTTTTAATGGCATATAAACTAAAATTGTGAAACTGCAAGGATTTCTTTCCTGTCACACCAGAAGGTCCCGCTGACCTTGGAGCCAATGAGCACCAGGTCAATCTTGGCCTTGTCATACGTCCAGGAGCCAAACTTCATGGAGCAGTTCTGGTAGTCAAAGGGGAAGTAGGTGATGTCCATGGGGCAGGAGGATTTGAAAATAGCTGGAGGGATCCAAGTGATCGTTCCATCAAACTTTAGTAGAGCCTTGGTCTTGTCTTCTACAAGGAAATCACCTACAGCACTGTGAGAGAACAATTTCAAGGCCATTACAGCAGAGCAAGCATGCATATAATTAGCAGGTATGTTTGAAATAAAGTTCAGTTTTAAAGTTATAAGGCAAGCTTTAGGATGCTAAAAGTAAATTACGCTAGAGAAGTATGCAGGGCGTGCATATCTGCTGTGTGTGGTTGCTTTGGATGTGAAAATGCAGCTTCAGAAGCAAAGGAGGGGGGCAGAAAATAACACATTACAGACATCTAGCTTTAGACCTCTCAGCATTTGTGCAGTTAAACTTACTTGTTGTACAAGACTATGTCTGGCCTCCAAATCTTATTGGATGGAACACGTATGAACTCAATCCCATCAAACTCAGAGGGGGTCCATCTCAATTTGTAGTCATTCCACACCTGAAAGACAGGCAAGGATTAAAACAATTATATCTTAACACAATTCACAGGTAAAAAAAGAACAGATATAAATACAGCTCATAACTGTTACTAACGTGTCTCAGCCACAGGTTGGTTTCCATTATTTGATTCACCTCATCCTGAAAAGACAAGCAGGGAAATTTAGTGCCATTAATGAATGACCACTATCATTTATTTATTATTTAAACAAACACGTTGTTATTACTGATTTTCCCCTCTTACCACTTTGACAAGCTGAGATATGGACACCTCAAACTCCACAGTAACCGGATCCGATACATTCTCCACTGGTCGGATGAACTGGTTGTACCTTCGGAATAACCTTCGAAATAATCTGTCCTCTGCCTTAGATGGAAAACAGCCTAAAAAAGAGAAGGAGATAATAATAAAAGAAATGAGAGAAGATGGGCGATTACAAGCACTAAAAGAAGGGAAAATATTGTCTCTTCACATTTAGTGAGCTGAATTGTAGGCATTGTGGAGCCCTGATAGTGAATTGAACTTGACTTCGATATAACTAAAAGGTCAGTCACTCTAAAGGATTTAACATTAGTGTCTCCTAAACCAAATATTATAGAAACACACAGAAGAATGTGTCCTGAAGGTGTTATCATCAAGGCTTTAATTCACCAGCAAGTGAGAAAGTAAGAAAAAGAATAAGGGTGAAGCAGAGAAAATGCATACAATAAATATCAGCTTTTACATAAAATCCACATTACTCAGAATAACTTCAACATTTCCTCACTTTCATTTTATGGTTGTTAGAGAGAGACCAAACAACACATCCACCTACAGCTTTATTAAAAGACTAACTCCTGGAGGTATCTAGCCTTGCAGATACATCTATGGAAATATGCTTGCAGTGGTTTGTTAAAGTTATGCATTGCAAACCAATTTCTATTCACCTTCATTATACCCTGCTTTACCCTGTAAAGCCTGAACCATGAAAAAATTGTGAGAAATTTCAAAATTTTTTAAACTGTAGTGTTTATTGAACTTCTTACTGATTAAAAAATAAGAAATTAAATATACATTTGCATATATGAGTTTTAATTTGTATAATTTTTGCTACATCCAGCATTTTTGTGCAATTTGTTCTTTTTTTTCAGGAAAATAAAATCACACGATGATGCAGAGGTCTCAAAAATTCAGCAAAACTCATGTATCAAACAAGATACACTTGGCATTACTGGGTTAAGACTTGACAGTGATTATCCTGAGCAAAAAAGGCAAGCCTTGTCTACATACCACTAGGGCTTTCAGTTTGACTCAGGAGAAGTCATTTTTGAACTATCTATTCAATGACAGGAGAGAAGGCTACAAATGATCAAAGTGTGTCAGTTCAGTTGTATGTGACACGGTGAAATCTAAGTCTGAAAACTTGTAGGAAGCAAAACACAATGATGTGTTTTTGGCCAGAGTGTCTGCAGAAGTGTAAGTGTGTCTAAGTCTGGACTGAAGGTCATACTGTGGAAAGCTGCCGCTCGGAACGCTGGTGCCTGGGATGCCACATGTAGACCCACGCCTGTCCAAGCAGAAAATGTTGCCTCACATGGGAGAGCAGACACTCACGCTACAAGCACATCCTCAGACACACTGTTCTAGTGACTTCAGTGAGCTTTATCTCTTCCATGCATAACCATAAGTGTGAGAATTCAATTTCTGTGTCTCCATCCCAGATCCTTTATTTGACCTGCTCTTCCTTGTGTTTCTCTCTTCTCTGTTACCCTTTACTCCTGGTTAACAAACTGAGGTTGGCCTTCGATAACCTTACATTTTGAACTGAACAATTTTGCTCGGGCTCAAAAACCTAGGCAAATAATAAATGCTTTAAACTCCGAGACATGCCCCACAGCTTGCTGGTCGCAAAGTGCTGCACACATTTTTCAGGATAGTATGAAACCATTAAACCTGCACTTAGTGAAATGCATTACAGCATTTTAGAGATGGGTCTGAATGTATTCAAGTTGGACTCAACCCATATACACACAAATAGCTATATTCACTGAAAAGGTTTGTTTCCTTGACAACAACTAAATAAAACATGTATCTTTAAAGGGACACTTTCTGTTTGAATCAATTCTGTCTTCACAGGCAAAAAAGAAAGAAGAGAAACAGCTTCAGTTTCTTTTTTAATACTTTTCCCCAGTTAGTTTCCTGTTTGTTTTGGGGGGGTTGCTTGCTTTTTTGTCATCATCATATTATTTGTGTCATGTCTTAATCCAACACTACACTGTCTACTTTGCAAAACCAAATTTATTTCTGGAATTTCAGTGCTTGACCTTTATCAGACTTATGGCTGCTCCCTATTCAGGTGGCCTTTATTTGTAATAAACTATTTATGTCATGAAGGACTAGCACCAAATCTTCATGAATAAATATATATTTGCAAGTTAAATCATGTGTAGGAGTCTGTTTACAATGTTGGATCAGTTTATGTAACTGGGTAATAACAGATCAGAAACTGGGTGTAATAATGTGGAAACAAAAACGTGCCTATGAGGCAAAACTGTAATATTATAGTAATATTTTGGTAATAATATGATTTCCTGCTAGTAATAAAGTGGTAATATATGCACAGCAGAATTTCTATGTACTGACTTGTGGTAGTAACCTAATAATAATGAGGTCATATTGGTTGATGCTTTAACATATTAGGATATTGTTAACATATTAGAATCCTGGAATTAATTCCACATTATGTCCCCACAATTCTTTTCTGTTTGAAGGCAACAGTGTAAATCTTATGTTTAACAGTGTGGCTTATTATATATAAAGACCTGTGATAATTTCTGTGTAATTACCAGGAATCAGGGATGCAAAATGCAAAAATACATGTTTATACTATATGTTGATATTTCTTACAATTTAAAACCTGAGACCAGAAAAAAATATGTCTGTATTTGTTAAATGTTGTGATTGTGAATAAAAAATGTAAAAATGTAAAAAGGTGTTATGGCTATTTTATATTACACCACTGGGAGGTAAACAATTCATATATAGCTATACAGGCTGAACTACGGTCTTATTTCAAATTATAGTTCACAGAACATTTACTGCTGTGCAAATACAAGATGCTATGAGTCCATAAACATCCTCTGATCACACCATAAGACCGATGAAGGGAAACAAATGCAAAAAGTTACCATATTTTACCGTCCTGATAATGTGGCAGTTCAATTTAGTTGGCTTTTAATAAACCATTGCTTTGCTCTGAAGCAAGTCCTCCTCCATTTCCCAGGGTGTTTAGTTATAAATTATTATTTTCATAAAGCTCATATGTACTCAAGTTTCACAGGACACAATACCCAATACAATCACCTTAGATAAAAACAGACTGTCGGTGAGGGTGTTACTTTAATATAGTACATGTTTTGAAGAACCTATATAGTGAAACAAATATTTCATAATAACTGCCCATACATTGAAGTCATAAAGCTGTTCTTGCATTCATTACAGCTGGGAGTACACTTAGACAAATATCGTTCAGATATTTCAGTTAATCGTCTGTCTGAATTTTTATTTTGGGAGACAAGCTCATTTGCTCATGTTCAGAGGGGAATACATTTCACTGGCAGACTCATTCGTTTCCATCAAACACAGGATCGGGGTTACATTTGCTCGTAAAGCCACTGTTACCAAAACAATTTAAGGCAGTAAAATGGAATAAGGACAAGCTGATGTGGTGGTGAAGAGGGGTTTTGGCTTAGCCTCAGGAGGACGAGGTGGAGCTGGGCAGTCAAGATGGCAGTGCAAGGTGAGGCTGGTTGGCACAGCTGTTACACATTTTGCTAATCAGTCTCTCCTGTTTATGGAGTAGCACATCAGCTACAGCCAAGCCTGGCTGGAGATGGACATTGCAGGGGGCTTTGCTATGTTGGGCAAATCACAGAGCCTGTTAACATGCTACAGCTGACTTTATTTTAACGTAGTGTGGTTGGTTCTTGTTCTTAAGATCTTGCTCCCCTGCTAAGTGGGTAAGAAGCTGCAAATTATATAGTGACTTCAAAACTCCACAGAAGTTTTCTGAGGTCAATGGCAGAAGCGAGCTAAGTCTTAAAGCTTAATGAAAAGCCTTTTCTCTAGAGACACTTGTGTAATTTCTGCTCTCTGTACCTGCCTTAAAAACTGCCCACTGTTCCCTAATTCGTTGCACTCTCAGAACCTTGTTTAAGCCTCTAATTGGCTGAGGGAAAACCAGGGCAATTATAATCAGTCAGTTAATTGGACCTTTTGTTTCTTGTGACAAAAAGAATTAAGCCCATTTTTTTCCCCCCCGTCCGATGGCACAATCACTCCCCTAAATCGCTTTATTTGTTCTGCCTCTGAATATGTTAGGAAGCCTTAGTTTAAAGGAAGTTAATTCTAACCTTTGCACTTTCAGGTCAGGTGATTATACACAAACATTTACTGCTTGTCAATGATAGTCAGCATAAGGATTCATTTTATGTGCTTGCAAAAGTAATAGACTGATCCTGCTATGAAGTTTTATTTTCAACAACAACTTTGTAATTTTAATAATTTTTTAATATCTTATGCATGGATTATGATTCCTTCATATCTTTCCAGTTACGCAAAACACCAGCACATTAATGCAGAACAGCCAAAAAAACAGCTTTGTTTACACTACAGCTAGACTCAGTTGTACATGTTCTTTTTTTTGTTTGTTTTATTGATTTTTATTGTGGATACTGTTATGTAGTACTACTTATTTTATACCACCTCAGCTGTGGTGCCACGTGAGCTGAACAGATGGTAAAAGGTAATGTAAAAACACTGAGAACCACTGGTCTAGTCAGGGAAAATCATCATTAGAATCAGGTGTGCAATGAGGGCCTTTCTTCCCTCACAAATTGATTACATAGGAACCTTTGGTTATTTTAAGAGCGTTAAGCAGACATGTGAATAAATACATTTAAAACATGTGTAAAGTTGGAAAAGGGGCACTTTTACCCAATCTATGATCTTTAGTAGATTTGGTCCCTAAAAATGACAAAACATCCATTTATCCATCTGTCTCTCCATCTATTTTCTTAATGTTTATCTAAGGTTGGAGGATGGAGCCAATCCTGGCTGATTTTGGTGGTAAACCATGGAAAGGTGAACTAACAAGGCAACTGTAAATTAGAGTAAATAACATATGAAAGCAAAACTGTCAAAAATGGTCCCAGTGAGAGTCAAAAAGTTCAAAATGGTTGTTGAAAGTTTGGGGTATTTCATAGCAGAACAGTTCAAACTAAGCTTGGTGTATGGAAGATTGTTTCTGCCACTGAAAAATAATTTTTTACCATCCATCCAATTTAGTAGCTCGAAACACTGACTTAATAACCCAAAATTTCTAGTTAGGTATCTTGGAATTTCTACTTACTCAGAAGTTTGAGTTGAGTTTGAGACAGTATGTCAAAATTTAATCCAATTCAATTCAATTTTATTTATATAGCGCCAAATCACAACAAACAGTCACCTCAAGGCGCTTTGTATTGTGGGTAAAGACCCTACAATAATACAGAGAAAACCCAACAGTCAAAACGACCCCCTATGAGCAAGCACTTGGCGACAGTGGGAAGGAAAAACTCCCTTTTAACAGGAAGAAACGTCCAGCAGAACCAGGCTCAGGGAGGGGCAGTCATCTGCCGCGACCGGTTGGGCTGAGGG
>JASGAU010380648.1:0-15226 GCA_030220045.1 Australoheros facetus
CCATATGATGAAGCATCTGCAGAAACTTTAGTGTCTCTGTTCGGGTCATACATGGCCAGTACTGGGGGTGAGGTCAATGCCTCTTTTAAAGTTTTGAATGCTTTGTCCTGGTCTGTGCCCCAGTACCAGCTGTTTCTTTTTGACAACAGCTCACGCAGGGCCTTGTCTTTTTCAGCCAAATGGGGAATGAACTTGCCCACTTGGTTCACCATCCCCAGAAAGCTCCTCAGTTCTGCCACATTAGTTGGTTCTTTCATGTCAATAATTGACTCAGTTTTCTTTGGATCAGGGCTGATGCCTGAATCTGTGATGATGTGGCCCAGGAAGGAAACTTTCCTCTGTGAGAGAGCACACTTTTCTACATTCAGCGTTAAACCTGCCTTTTCCAGCCGCTGCAGCGTAGCGTGGAGACGGGCATCATGTTCCTCCTGGTTGCAGCCCCACACAAGCAGATCATCAATGTGGCAAATCACTCCCTCCAGTCCTTCTATAACCTCTGCCATCATGCGCTGGAAGTGCTCAGGCGCAGAACTGATGCCGAAGGGAAGGCGGTTAAAGTGAAATCGCCCGAACGGTGTTATGAATGTTGTGAGCTTGGCTGAGTCCTTAGATAAGGGAATTTGCCAAAACCCCATATTGGCATCCAGTTTACTGAACACTTTTGCTCCCACCAGCATTCCTAGACTTTGATCAACTGACGGCAATACATACTTTTCTCTGCGAACGTACTTGTTCAGTCCTGTGAAGTCCACACACAGCCTCAGCCTGGGACTGTTTGGTTTTGGGACTACCACCAAGCCGGCACACCAATCTGTAGGTTCCTCCACCCGGCTAATGACGCCCAGCTCCTCCATTCTGTGAAGTTCCTCTTTTACCTTTCCTACCAAAGGCAGGGGGATCCTCCTGGGGGCTTTGAGTGAGTATGGCACCGCCTCAGGTTTGAGTTTGATGTGATAGGAGTGCTGCACCTCACCTAGTCCATTGCAGAGTCTGGGATATGCTGTTTTTAGAGTGTCCATTGACATGGAATTCACGCGCACCAGAAGGCCAAGAGCTGTGATGGCAGGCAATCCAAGCAGTGGCGTGGTAAGGTTTTTAACAACGTAGACCTTTTCCATTGTACGCTTGTCTCCGTAAATAAGCTGTAGTTTCGTGTAACCTGCAACTACCAGTGGCGTCCGGCCAGGGCCTAACAGGGGTTTTGCAGGTTTGTGAAGAACGGGCTTTTCAATGCTGGGGAACAGTCTATTCCAATCAGTTTGAGCCATGGCTGTGACATCTGCACCTGTATCAAGCTTAAATTTTAGTATGGTGTCATTTATTTTTATGTCAGCTGTCCATGCCTGATTTTCTGTGGTCAAAGCACCAAGAAAGAAACTTTCCTCCTCTTCCCCCTCTTCGACGCTTTGCACTTTTGTGCTGTACCTGCACGCGCGTTGGTAATGTCCTTTCTTCCCACAGAAATGACATTTTGCATCCTTAGCAGGACATTCATGTCTAGGGTGAGAGGAGCCTCCGCACCTGAAGCACTTTGTACTCGATGTGCTCCTGCTTTTACTGTCGGCCTGTGGATGTGTTTTAGCACTTTTATTTTGGAACTTATTGTACTTGATTTTCTCAAGCTGTTGTCTGCTCTTAACAACTCTGTCAACAGAGCTGACACTTGACTGTGTTGTACTGGCTTCACATCTCAGAGCACTTTGTTGCTTTTTAATCTCTTCTGATTGTCTTGCCATGTTTACAGCTTTCTCCAAGTCCAAATTTTTCTCCATTTGCATACGCTCTGACAGTCTGATGTCTGCTAAGCCCACTACGATTCTGTCCCTGATTAATTCGTCATGGAGTGGTCCGTAATTGCAGTGCTCTGCTAATGCATACAGGGCTGTAACAAACGCATCCACTGTTTCATTTGGCTCTTGTTTGCGCATATTAAATCTTGCGCGTTCATAAACAACATTTTTCTTCACTACGAAAAAATTTTGGAAGCCTTCTTTCACTTTATCGTACTGGCGCTGGTCTGCCTCGTTTAGCTTTAATCCTCTCAGGACATCATCTGCTTCGTCTCCCATGCAGTATATCAAGGTGTTTACCTGGTTCTCGTCCGAACTCATTGACAAATTACTGGCCTGGCGGAACCTCTCGAAGCGACGAATCCATTTTGTCCATTCCTGTGGTTTAGAAAAATCAAAGGGCTCCGGCGGCTGGATGCTGAACGTAGCGCTGGGAGTGTTAGCCGCAGTGCTAACTCCTGCCCTCGGCTGCTCGTCTTCTCTGTTAGACATCTCACAATACTGTTGCTCGGCTTGTCCCTCCTTATTCACTCCCGATGGACCATGGAAGTGTCTCCTCAGCAACACGAGCCACTTCTGACACCATGTCGTGTTCTTAATTTGAACAAATAATCATAGACCTCCGTGTGCTGACGATCACGTCCTTTATTGTCATGACAACCACCAAACAAAAACCCCGTGCTTACTCTCGCACGTCACATGACCTTCCGGGATCACATTCAAGATCCCTAATGTTTAACACTCATTATTCATGAACACCACACAAATGTCCTTTGAAGGATGCCCCTGAATTTGGACACACCCATAGTGGGCAGCCTTCTGTCTCCAACCATGGTCAGCAGTAAACACAATACACAAACTAACAGGTATGTAATAACACAAATAATAAAGAAAAACCTAACACAAAGACAATAGTCCTCATTCACAGTCAGTAATAATTATTTTTTTTAATAATATCTAATTTAATATATATATATATTTTTTACAGTTTTTCAAAACACTGTAAACCCAGAATGCTCAGAATTAGAATATTACAATATGCATTCTTTTCTTGTCTCCTCTCTTTTGTACTTGCTGGGTATCATCACTTACAGCGTAGTTTCTTGGCACTATTCAAACTAATGCTGGAGAATATGTTTTCATTAATTGCTATGAATTTCTTGGGCTGACAGATCAGGTTCTTCTCATCCTGCTTTGTCTTTATTTTTTCTATTAGTCTTATCTTCATCTTCTTTTCTTCATCTTTGATGTCAAAACTTTTCTTTATTTTTTTTTTTGACTCAAGCAACAGTGAGTATCTCAGGGGAAACAATATTCAGCACCTTTGTTATTTCAGCCAAAGCCTCACTTTTAAAATGTCGTCAATCCCTTGGAGACATTTTGGAAAAGTGCACCTTTTCTGGCTTCCTCCTCAGACACTATTATTTCCCTTTCCTCTGCTTTTTTTGTTAGCACGTTTCTCTTACAACATTGTCAGTTTCTCCACTTCACCCTGAAGTAAACATGTTGGCTCATATAGAGAAATGGGGCATGGTAATAAGGGGATTGCAGACAGTGAGCAAGAATCTCTAGATATAGAAGAAGGGGCAACTTTCAGAGCTGAAAATGAAGCAATACAGAAACGGCAAAAAACTGCAGTTCCTCTAGGTGTCGCTTGAGACTGGCTCTGAACGTGAGTTAGTTTCGGTGAGTGAAATTCTCATATTTATTATTAGTCTGTTACTTTACTACACTAATTAGATGATATATGAGTCTATGCTTTACATTCATGTTGTCACAGAAGGCCGCTTGCTGACCAAGCTAGTTAATGTAAGCCAGATGGAATGGAATTAGATTTCCATCCTTTCATTCTTATAAGGTAATTTGTGGCTTAAAAAAAAAAAAATCATAAAGGTGGCCAAAATGGTAACGGTGAAGCTTCAAAATGCGGAAACCATAGTCGACGTCACTATGTCCATCGTTTATGCTGTCTGATTTTCACTGATTGTGATTTACTAGCATATATACAAAGGTAGGAACAAAACTGGCCAGTGTGCATGTTTCATAAATTGGACGGTAGGATGAACTTAATTCATCAGTTGAACACAAAAAATTTTGAGTATAATTGTATAGGCCCTACTGCTTTTGAAATATCAACTGTCCGACATTGTTTTTAAATGATCAGGTTAAATAGGCCGGGTGAGCCACAAAATGGGCCAGCTAAACTACAAAGTGAAGCAGAGATTTTTAAGATATTTTTAATATAATAATGGAACATTGCATGTAAATTGCCGTAAGACGGCGTTTCTGAAACTGTGGGGAGAGCAGGGTCATGGCAGGTGGGGCGCAAACAACCTGGGAGAAAAATCATGAGGAACAAATGTTGAACATTGGATTAATTCTCACGGCAGAACAAGGAAACGTTAGCAGGTATGTTAGCACAGCAACTAGCGACACTCTCCACCATCACCGCCTGCTGTGTACATAAAGCCATTGTGCCACCGATTTGCCACAGATGGGGACATTTTATGTAACACAGTATATCAGGACATGGATTCAGAATCATTACTTATACATGTTCATTTTTAATTTTTTATTATTTTTATTATTTTATTGATTTATCAACCTTTTTATTGACAAGTAAGATTCCATATGTCAGGTCACTCTTCATGTAGTACTCTTCATGCAGAAGTATTGCCCTGCTCATCTTAGCAACCTCAGACCAAAACAATCAAATGCTAAATATCAAGTAGTGTTGTAGCAACTGAAATCATTTGTAGCCAGTGATTAACATTTTAAGAGCTAAGACACTCAAACCTCAAGTGTCTTAACAGAGCTAAGACACTTGAGCTGCTCCCCAGCTATGGAACTCTCTCCTACCAGACATTTGCAATATTGACTCTCTTAATCACAACTCCAAACTTACCTTAGTTACCTTGCTTAGTTTCTTGTTTGTGCTTTTCTGTGATTTGTCTTGTTTTCACCCCTGTAAAGTGTCCTTGGGTGTCATGAAAGGCGCTTAGAAATAAAATGTATTATTATTATTAAAAACCAACAGGCACAGTGACCAGGGCTTTCAAATTAAGCCGGCGGCAGGCGCATTTTCCACCTACTCCACCACTCTGCGCCGTCTACTTTTTTATTTCCCTAAAAAAAATTTCTTTGTGCCTTCCGCCTTCTCCATTTCCAGCGCCATGTGGACGCACGTAGCAATATTTACGTTCTTTCAATCGGAGCCATTTGATTGGTTGACGACTGCCATGTGACTATTCATATTGTCTGCTGCCATCATGGCTTCGGTCTCAGTCATAAGGCGCCTGCTACTTTGGCTTGCCCCCCTGCTACTCCAAAACAATTTGAAAGCCCTGCAGTGACCAGAGCTCATTAATTGTCGCACAGTGGCCCATCAGCTGGGGTGGCTGTGGCTCAGAAGGTAGAACAGGTCATCTACTAAACGGATGGCTACATAAGAACTAGTCCATTTCCCATTTAGCCAAAACTCAACACCATCCTCAGACAAGAAAACACTTGACTTCACATTATACACTGAGAATAACAATGAGGGACCAACACTACATAACTGCATTTACAATTATAACAATGTAACTTCACACAGTTACATCAACAAGTCCCAAGAACCAAGAACCAAGAACCCTCATCCTATCAGGGTACCAACACTGAGCTCCTGAGAGCGACCCATTCTTTCACTAATGTTTGTAGAAGCAGTCTGAATGCCTTGGTGCTTGATTTTGTACACTTGTGGCCATGAAAGTGACTGGAACTCCTGAATTCAATGATTTGGATGGGTGAGTGAATACTTTTGGCAATATAGTGTATAATGTCTCCAGCGTGTCCTGGGTCTACTACAGGACCTCCTCCCAGTATGACATGCCCAGAACACCTCCCCCAGGACTTTTGACTGGCACATTATCTACACAGTAAATACTGTTTAAAACTTGTGCCTTTGTTGTGAAACTTACACATTTTTATGTGAGATTACTGGTTTGCTTCAAATCCAAAATGGGTACTGCAATATTTTGGTCTATTATTCTGTCACATCTTGATTGTTTGATTTCAGATCCAGTATATCGGAGGCAAAATTACAAAACTATGACCCTTACCAAATACTTATGGGCCTTACTGTTCACTTAATTGAGGGCTTCATGCTTCTGATTCACGTTTTCTATTTTATTTCTATTTTAAAGGATACTCACACTTAAAACCTAACTTTAAACAATATTTAGAATTTCTGGGAATGCATTTGTAATGTTTTTTTATTATTATTATTAATTTAAGGTACATTTTCTTCCGAACCTCAGACAGTAGGGTAGATAGACCGCAGAGATAGACTATACAGACAAGAGACATGAGCTCAATTTCCAGAGGAGACAAACAGAATTGAGCAAACAAAGGTGACTGTATTCTCAAAGAAGGTAAAAATAAACAGCTAGGTGAGAGACAGGTCCAGTTTCATACAGCAGCTGCTGAAAAGGTTGTAAAAAAAACAACAACAAAAAACCCTACCACAGGACAGGCATTGATTTTTCTTTTTTTTTTTTTTGTATCGTTGGATCAGAATACCTTATTTAAACACAGCCATTCTGTTATGCATTGCATGGTGTTTAGTTCAAACCACACATTTACTAGGAAACTGCAGTTGATGCATTTTTCATCTCCCCATATTCACCAAATTGTATAATCTTCAAATTTAAGGTACCCTTCAGAGCGGTGCACTGAGTTTGACCTCTGCTGTTGCATAAAACTGTCCCTGTGTTCCGCTCTGTTGTATTGGCTGGGTTACACAAGCAAATTATTTACAGCGCTGACTTTCTCTCACACTTTTTGGTTCTACTTTCAAGAGGCAAACAGCAGCTAGATCCTCATTCAGGTACTGCCCCCTCCTCCTTCTCCATGTGATATTAGGCTGCATAGATATCAGCACACTTTCACATCCATGCTTTAAGGTTAATTCTCCTTTGACTGCAGATATAATTTTTTGAATACTCACTGTTTCAATACCACTTCTTATAGTTACGCCAGAGTTATACCATAAACTTTGAATGCCAAATAACCTCGAGGCTGGTAGCACGACATATGTAAAAGTTTATTTTTAGTATATTTGATTAGTTATAGATGGTTAATTAAATAATCATAAGCTTTGGTGGACTGTGCGTTAGTTTCATTTGGTTAGAAAATGTATCGTTATCTCCCTTTAAAAGTCTTTATGGTTGAAGGCCAATATATTTATCCACAGTTTTAGAACTTATGATGTGTCATTTGTGATAAGTGGTACTTAAACATACAGAAAATACAACATCCCTCCTTTTTCAGATGCTGTATAGAAGTTTCCTTATCCCTCGTATAACAGTGACATTTGGCAGTGGTGGGTAGGTATATAGGGGATATAAAGGTTCAGTGAGAAATATGGCCAATACTTTAATTTGACAAACTTAGTTACTATTTTCTTCTTAGAAATTACAATGCCCGAGAGCTCAGATAAACAGTAAAACCTAGGCCCCCCCCATCCACACTGGGGCGATTTCGGATTGAGGAGATATTTTAAGTACTTTTTCCTGACATTTTCAATGCTAAACACAGAGTACTGTGCTACTTATTTTCCCTGGGACGAGGCACTACTTTTATATTCGGGGAACAAAAGTCTCTGCAGTAAATACCACAGATTATATAGAAGACTGTACGCACTGATATGTATCTGTAGCTGTTTGTAGCAAACTATATGGTAATCTTCTTCACAGAAATGGACATATGCCAGTTCCCTGTGTATTTGCAAAACCACCTGTTTGCTTTTAAACTGTGTACCCTCATAAATAAAAGAGGCACAAGCAATTTTCTCTTTTCGACTTATCTTCAGTGCTGTGATAAACTAAGCTGGCTCTATTACCTGATATCTCTGGTCAGCCCCAAATATTGGAATAAAAAACAAATCTGCAAAATCAGAGTTTAAAATAAATTGGCCGAAAGTCTCTCTGCACACTATAAACATTGGCCATAAACAGTATATAAGCACAGTTTCAACCTGTTAGTTACTGGCTTACTGGGTTGATCCCCTTTTGCCTTCAGAGCTGCCTTAATTCTTTGTGGTGTAGCTTTAACAAGGTGCTAGAAACATTCCTGAGAAATATTTCTCATCAGTTGCTGGAAAGTTTTGTTGGCTGCAGTGACTGTGGAGACCATTTTTGTGCTCAGCAAACCAGTTTGAGATGATTTGAGCTTTGTGACTTAGTGCATTATGTTGTTGGAAGTAGCCAGCAGAAGATGAGCGTGTGGCCATAAAGAGATGGACACGGCGAGTAACAATATTTAAATGATGGTCACCTCACCATTACACCCCCACCGACAGTCTGAACTGTTGCTGCGAGGAACGATGGATCCAAGATTTTATGTTTACACCAAATTCTGAATCCACCATCCGAATTCTGCAGCAGAAATCCAGACTCGTCAGGCCAGGCAGCATTGTTCCAATCTTCCACTGTCCCATTTTGATGAGCCAGTGTGAACTGTAGCTTCAGTTTCCTGTTCTTAGCTGACAGGAGTGACACCGCTTCGATGCTCTTCTGCATATCTCGGATGTAACAAGTGGTTATTTGAGTTGCTGTTGCCTTTCAGACCATTCTCCTCTGACCTAACGAGGCATTTTTACTCAGAGAACTGCAGCTCAGTGGGTATTTTCTCTTTTTCAGACCATCCTCTCTGTGAACTCAAAAAATGGCTGCGTAGGAAAAATCCCAGAAGATCAGCAGTTTCTGAAAGCCTCAGACCAGCCCGTCTGCCATCAACCGCCATGCCACATTCAAAGTTACTTGAATCACCTTTCTTCCCCATTCTGATGCTCATTTTGCACTTTGCATGGTCATCTTGCTAATGTCAACATGCCTGAATGCATTTAAGTGCTTCCGTGTGATTGGCTGATTAGATATTTGCATTAATGAGCAGTTGAACAGGTGTACCTATCAAAGTGGTCAGTGAGTATATAATAAGGTGCATGTTAAGCAGTTGAACATTTACACATTTACACCCCTTATTCATACCACTATAATGCGATGAACTGAACTTTTCCAAGATATCATAATCTGTCTTGATTATAACTGCAGTGCAGGTGTAGATGGAAGCACCACAGCAAGTGCTCACACTTTGATGTGCTTCAACACTTCACTCTGATGAGGAAGATGGAATCTGGAAAGGCAATGTTGGTCTGAAAATCATTTTTTTATCTGGCAGACTCTCCTGAAGCCTGAAAAAAATATCACTGAACCAATTAAAGTGTACATCTGTTTCATTAGGGGGCCTCATATCCATCCATCTTATCTGTCAGTCTGATCTCTCAGGGCCTTCGTGCACCTCATCAGATGTCTTCACGCATGTATGACCGTGGAGATTAATTGAGCCAATTTCACTGTGAATTTCTTGACTTTTTAAAGTCATATTTACAAATTATAATTCAAATATTCAGTTATGAAATACATAATAAAATTGGGCCAAGTGTAACAGTAACACAACCATAGGCTTAGGATGATTGGAGGTTTTATTTTAGTGCAGTACTGCTTAAATGAAGTCTGAAATACTGCAGTACTGCTTACAAATTAAACTTTAGGAAACACAAGCTTTGACTCAACAGTAAAATATCATCCCAACATTAAACAGATGTAGAGTAAATGTCTATTCAAAGTTAATAAAGCATGATTTTCATTCCCACAAGTTGGATTTTAATATAAAACACTGATGCTTTGCTTTCGTTACAGTTCAAGCCAGCAGTTGATTCTTCCTCCCCACAGGACACAAAGACACTTCATGTCTCCTTGTTTTAAATTGGATTTTAAGTTTACATGAATAACAGGGAAAGAAACTATTACCTGGGAATTGTTCCCGTGTCTACTTTAAGCCAACTGACAGTGATGTAAGGAAATTGTCTGGATTTGACTGTGGCAGCTGTCAGTCTCAGGCAGACGTGTTTATTCTTTCCCCGCAGACCGGCTGAAGGTGTTTATTGAGCCTGACATTATTTAATGTGACTATCAAATCACCTGCGCTGACAAAAAAACCCCAAAAAACAGAATCTGTAGTCAATGCAGTTTCCTGCAGCATGAAATGCTTGGCTACAGAGTCGGGGGCCATTTTAGCAGTGGGTGGAACAGACATCATTCGTTATACACACATTTTTGCAGCACATCAGTGCAAAGACACAACAATATTGATACTTGTCTAAAGATTATGCCGTGTCTTGGATGGCTACAAACAGCTTCAACCCATGACCTATGTATCTGGTCATATGGTCAATATCTTGTATGGAAGGCCAGAGAGCCTACAAGGGCCCTTTGTGCGGATGTCCAAATCAAATTACCCTTCACATGAGCCCTTAAGGAGGAAACCATACATGCACATATTGAGTTTAACATAGCAGTACAGACACCACAATTACTTTCTATATGCTGTATGGTTTTAGTAGTTATTCAGTCTGTGGTAGCCTTTGTGCTTCCGCCTCATTTCCTGATGATGGATTTCAGCTTAAAATCAAACCTAAAACATTTGAAGGTAAATTTAGAGATCATATAATTGTTTCATGCCTTTTCTATAGCATACATCATTATTTAATCAGTTGACTTCAGATTGTAAATGACTGAGTTTTACGGTGTCGCATTTTTTTTGAGTCACATCATCACGAAAGATGAACAAAATGTAATTTTAATGTTTGAAATTATCTCTCTTTTTTTTTTCCTTTCTGACAGGCTAATGGGGATGTCACATCTCACTGCCTGAATAGCCTATGATTCAGTACAGACTCACTGACTACCTTCTGCCTTCCTGTTTTCAAAGAGCATTTGAAACGGCAGTCATGTAAAAGGTGAAAATGGGTAGTGAAGAAAGCAAAATGCAGCGGGTAAGTGTATCCATACAACAAAGTGCCCTTTTCCTCTTGCATTTTAGCAAGAAGAAAGTGCTGGCAGATTATAACAACCTTTGTCACCTGTGTTTTGCTCTTGTTTTTAAATTCTGTCATGTCAAAAAGCAGTTGTGCACCGAGGTTTGCAATTCCCCGCAATAATATTTTAGCTGTCAGCAGACAGTGAATTTTAAGACAGCGATATTATTCACAGTCAAACTCGAGAAGCCATAAAAGGATCTCCAACTTGTGGAAAGAAGCGTTTAGATAGAAAACTGAAGGCACAAGCAGGTAAAGTCATTTTCTGAAGTGTTTGCAGGTATTGATCAGCATTTGCGAGGGTGCCCATGCATCCATTAATATTGCTTTGGTGCACTTTAACTCATCATTCTTGTCATCATTAGAGAAGCAGCATTGATTAAGTTAGATGAAAGGAATCCACACAGAAAAGAGAGCCATCATCCTCTTGACAATCTAAGGCCAAGGACTCACTCTTTGTGGGGGCTGTGTTCCCTCAACGCTGCGCCTATTTACATGGAATATTTGGGAATAAACGGCACATCTTGCTTTCAGTTCTCTCAATGAATGTTTATAGGTACAGTTTCTCTTTTGGACATGAGAATGGTCATGCGATGGAGCACATGCTGTGGTCCTTCACAGCTTTGCAGATGCAGTGTAGGCCAAGCAGAGTGAAATTTTAGCTTTATGTTTATGGTAAGTCTGAAGGAAATCAGGATTGAACTGTATTACCTGTAAACTGAATGTAAGTGTCTTTAATTAGCATGGACTTAAAGCTCTTAAACAAGGCTCATGCATCACACCATGAACATCACGTATGTGTCTTCTGAAAATGAAAAAATACTTACTGCATGAATTCGATTTTGAATGTCATATAATGTTACACTCCTTCAGTAATTCAAAACGTGCATGCAACATTATTAGCAAAAATAGCCTTTTCCCAGTGAGCAGCACAGCAACATAAAAATGCTAAACTCTGCCTATAGAAGCTTTTTCTCATTTTTGTTGTCTGAAATGGAAAACAAGCCATAAATGCCACACATTATATCTAAATCCCAAACACACTAAGCCCATGTTTTATGAAAGAATTACATGGGTCATTTCTCAGAAGACTAAATTGGTTTTTAATGGGTATTATCCATTCATTGACCTGAGCTCCGGTTTCAAAGTGTCCAGCAGGATGAGTCTAATCTACTGCTTGATTATTACTCACACTGAGCCGAGACCCTCTTTGGGAAACCCATTACGCTACAGTGCAGTATCTGTTTCTTCACACTGGGAGGGCCTCAAGTGTCTGTTCTCATTTTATCATCGACATCTTTTCAGGAAGATAATCCAAGAATGTCGAATTCAAAAACATCTTATTTCAGATCAGATTCCAAAGATGGAAAATATTCTCACAGCTGTGCTTTTGCAGTTTCTGGTAATAAAAGATCATTAAAGCTGTAGATAACATTTTTCCATTACTGAAAAAGAACTCAAATTTATATAGATACTGAATAAACTGCTTCAAAAATTCAATCCCATTTTGGATTTTTGTTGAAAATCTCTGAAAATTGGATGTTAAACTGTTGAACAAAATTACAGTAAAAGTAAGAGGAAATGATTATCATAAACCCTTTGATTGGATTCAAAATCGCACCAAAAATCATACTTTAAAATTGAAAGCTGGTCTAACCTGCATCATAATGTGGCTCGGTGTTGTTTACAGCCCCCACACGCTTGTATGCACTCCCAACAATTTCTGGGCACGCTCCTGCGATGACGGATGGTTTCCTGGGTGATCTCCTCCCAGACTCGGATCAGGGCCTCACTGAGGTCCTGGACAGTCTGTAGTCTGTTGAATGCACCAATACATAATGTTCCAAAGGTTTGTTTTAAGCTCCAGAAACATGAGGACCTGTCAACGGCACCAGTGTCTTCATCATCCAGGAACTGCTTACATACTCTGGCCACATGCGTCTGAACATTGTCCTGCACCAGGAGGATCCCACTGCACCAGCGTAGGGTCTGAGGATGTCATCCCAGAACCTAGCAGCAGTCAGGGTACCGTTGGCCAGCACATGGAAGTCTCCAAGTATGTGCCTCCCAGAATATCACTGACCCACTACCAAATCAGTAATGCTGGATGATGCTACAGGCAGCATAATGTCCACCATGCTGTCTCCAGATACTTTCACACCTGTCACATGTGCTCAGTGTGAACCTGCTCTCACCTGTGAAGGGAAAGGAGCCGATGGCAGACCTGGCAGTCGTTGTCAAACATGAGGATGACGGGTCCTCAGAAGCTACTCATGTCAGAAGCAAGGATGTGAGTAGCCTGCTGTATCAGTGCTCCTCCTCACAAAAGAGCAGATAGTGGTTTTGCTGCTGGATTGATGCCTTTCTATGGCTCTGTCCAGTTCTCCTCCCGTAATGATCTATATCCTTGTATCTCCTCCACAGTTTTGAGACTGCAAACCTTACGACGGCACATATCGATGTGCATCCTGTTAGACGCTGGACCATCTCTGCAACCTGAATGGGCTGAAGGCACCATTTCATGCAACCAGCTGTGACCAGAACAGAACTAGAGAAAAAAAAAAGATTCTCAGTTGCTTACATGTCCTAACTGAATAAACTGATACCCCTGAAGTTTAAGCTCTTCGGTTTTATACTGTAATGATCAAGTGTTTCCTATTTATTATTATTTTTTTTTAGCAGTATGGTAGAAAATGAAACATATATATAAGATAATAAAGAGCATAAAAAAAGTTACGTTGTTATCTTTTATGTCTTTCACAGCAGCACTAACCAGTCTAAATGATGTTGTATTCTGGGCAACACATACCAGCATGTTCTTCCTCCACAGCAGTGTGTGTCTCTCTGTGTGTTACTGTGTGTTTCAATAAATCAGGATGCACTTTTGACCAACACTGCACACAAACTCTGTTCACAGCTGCTCTGCTGCATCTTTGTGACACATTAGGTATCTACAACAACTTAGTAAGTGTAATGTTTTCTTGTTTAGGGCCAGTAGGGAGTTGCATATAGTTGCATAGGGGACCACCATCGAGTGTGGACAGTTTAAACACGCAGCTAGTGTATCGTGAGTAAGTCAAATGTCAAAGGATTGGTGGAATGTCCACATGTGGTGTTTACCTTGCAGTGCCAATAAATCAAACTAGCACAGAGAAACACAGCAAACATTTTGCTGCTGAGCCTGAACGCTTAGCGGACAGTTACAAAGTGGGCAGTATGTTTTTAATCGCTTCATGCCACACTCCTCCCTTTGGAGGCGGAGAACAAGCTTGTCGATCTGTTCCAGTGAACATCAGGGGAGAACACCTTGAAGCCCAAAGCTGCTATCTGCCATGGTGCAGTGGTGGTAATGATTAAGTATCAGTCCAGCGCTCTCTGCTCATTTCCAAACTATCAGTTTCACCTTCTCCACTACATCACATTTGTGGAGCAGAAGGTAATGATCCACTTGGGTGACTGCCAAGTCATTTTCTTTCCTGTGTTCTCTCACTCCACGTTTTACTGTGCTTGCTCTCACTCTCTCTTTCCGTCTCTCCACCACCTCCCTGCTCGTCTTCAGTCATTCAGTTTTGATATTCATTTCTCAAGGTTGCCCATGGAGATAAAATAGCCATGCCCACTAGGTAAGTGAGTCAGCCGTGTGAACTGTCTCTGGAAGGAGGTCACAGAGACTGGCAGTTGTTTTACAGACTTCTTAATGGCTGTCACGGAGCATCCAAAAGAGGCAGAAAGGTGAGAAAGGTTGTGCATGCTGTGATTATTGGCTGTGCACTTTACCCTGCTGTTTAACTTTGGATATCAATCAATTCGTCAGAGAGAGGAAAGAGTTTGACTGAAGCGACGGGCTGTGATACAGTGTGGTAGATCAAAACAGTGTTTACAGTTATTAAACACAATTTTTTATTCTTCTTAACATCTCTAGTTATTCATTCAAAGACACCAGAGGTGGAAATGGGAGGGCAGGGGCAATGATATTTGTTTTCCTAATATCACTGCAGATATCATATGCAACAAGAAGCACTCAGAGCGCACAAACCTCCAGCAAGGCAGCTCACTCTCTGCGCCGTATTTACATTTAAGGGAATTGTTTTTTTTTTCTATATATTCATTGTTTTCTTTGTTCTTTTAAAACACACGTTAAGACGTTTGCAGTGCAGTAAAAACACATGGCAATTGCAGGCTGTTATTTGCCCTGATGAAACCCATTTATATATGCTTAACATAATTTTGAGTATAATTATTTTTCTCTTGATGACAATTTCTTTAAAGATAAAAGACATTTTGGGCTCAACCTGAAGGAAAGGCAGATGTGAAATGTAAAAGTAAGGTCAGAGGTCAAATTTGACATATTTGGATGCAAACTATAAATATTTAGAGTCCCCACATACCAGGATCATTTCCTAAATGTTGCCATTACAAACAAAGGCAGCAGCATTTTAAGCACAGTTTTAAAGATAGAAAACATTTTTGAAAAGTTTGACTTAATGAAATTTTGACCTTATTTGACCTTGAAGAAGAG
>JASGAU010380650.1:0-11977 GCA_030220045.1 Australoheros facetus
CATGTTGGAACAGGAAGGGGCCATCCCCAAACTGTTCCCACAGAGTTGGAGCATCAAATTGTCCCAAATGTCTCGGTATGCTGAAGCATTAAGAGTTCCTGTCACTGGAAATAAGGGGCCGAGCCCAACTCCTGAAAAACACCCCCATTCTTTGACTGATGTTTGGAGAAGCGGTCTGCATGCCTAGCTGCTGGGTTTATACACCTGTGGCCATGGAAGTGATAGCTGAGTGAATGCTTTTGGCACTATAGTGTGCATGTGCATTTTTGTATTTTTCAGGACGTTCACAGCTGGATGTTAGCGTGACCCAGCAGAGCGAAAAGAAACAGCTGGATGGCAGCCTGAGGGCTCAGTGGAGTTGATGTGGCAGACATGAAGAACCAGTACCAGTATGGACGAAGTCATCTGGAGAGACTGGGTGAGTCCATATATATAAAATCTACATAATGAAAAGCCTGAGAGGCTGCAGCACTGGAGACTGAGACCAACGTGACTCAGTTTCATGTGTTTATATTATAACGCTCCTCTGGGAACTTACTGAAACTAAACAAAGCTGAATTTCAAAACTGCATAAAAAGAATAAAAAATAATTAATATTAATAATTAATATTAAAACTTTAATAACACCAGCCCGAGGCCTTCGTTCATGCTCCTGTCCTTACGGACAGATGTTCTCTACATGGCTCACTTTGAGTGATCTGCTTACATCAGAGAAAAATCTACTGAAATCAATTAAAGAGCAAATGAAGGTGAACTGAGGCTTAAAGGTTCACAACATTAAAATGAGTTCAGCTTCAAATGTCTCTTAAATGTGTGGTGTTTCGTTTTAAAGGATGCTCTTCTGTCTGTCGTGTCTTTCAGTGTACGCGGCTCTGTTCACTCTGGTGTTGGTTCTGCTGGGACTTCTGGGCTCCGTCACTGGCTGTCCTGGTGTCTGCTCCTGCTATGGTAACACGACTGACTGCACTGCTGTCGGACTCCTCTCTCTGACGCCCATCGTCGGGCTGCTCGCCCAGGACTCTCTGGCCCTCCGCCTACCCCAGAACAACCTCTCTTTCCTGAGCAGAGCTGAGCTGTCCAATTTCAGCAGCCTGGAGGTACTGGATCTTTCCCAGAACCACTTTTCCACCCTGCAGCCTGGAGCTTTCTCAGGCCTGAGCAGCCTGCACTGGTTAAATCTGTCCTCCAACTACCTCGGTAAACATCCGGCAGGCTTGGAACTCAACAGCAGCACAGTGACAGTCCAGGGCTTGAATGGAAGTCAGGGGAGTGTTGGACTGAGCAAGGAGGTTTTCAAGGGGCTGTGGCAGCTGCGGGAGCTTGATCTATCCTCCAACGGTCTCGTGTGGCTGCCCAAGGGCCTGCTGGATGGGCTTCAGAGACTCACCTGGCTGTCTCTGGCCAGCAACCTGCTTGTGACCCTGGACAGAGTCACATTTGAGCCCCTGGTGGGGCTGCAGCACCTCCTGCTGGTGGGAAACCCCTGGAAGTGTGATTGCAAGCTGAGAGACTTCAAGCACTGGATGGAGTGGTTGATTTACAGGGGTGAGCAGGGCTGTCAGCAGGCCTCTCCGTTTCTCAATACTCTAAGACCGTCTGGGGTGTATAATCTAAGCAATTAATCTCTGTATGCCGAGCAAAGACATCTAAGAGTATAATGACCTCTGTCACTGTCTTTCAATCCTTCCCTGTCTCTCCTGGTTCCCTTCTTCCTCCCTTCCTCCTCCTTTCACCCCTTTTTTGTGTCCCTTCTCCATCTGTGTTATAGATGGGCAGGTAGATGCGATGCAGTGCAGCCTCCCAGGGGAGCTGAAGGGCAGGGACATCCGCAGCGTGCCAGCCGAGATGTTCAGCTACTGCCTCCAGAGTCCAAACAAGGAGGGTGCCCCCCGGCCTCTTTGCATGCCCGGCCGGGTTGGCAGCGCTGATGATTGCGTCCGCCAGCGCTACAGACCCGTGAGTGTTCGCCGGGCACAGGGCACGCAGATAGTCGCGGCTGTGGTGTGTGGCACGGTGTGCGTCATGATGGTGGTGGCAGCGACTTACGGCTGCGTGTACGCCTCCCTGGTAGCTCGCTACCAGAAAGAGATGAAGAGCCGCGGGCAGCCGCTGATGGCCGAGTCTGGAGCCGACACCGACCTGGAGGACGGGCAGACGTCATCCCCGACCTCACTGGAGGAGACGCCGCCCAAAGAGGCCTGCGGCTTCGTGCACAGTTATCGAATCAGCAGTTTCTGATACACCGAGGGCTGTTTTTGCTCTTCAGCTCTCAGGTCTGCAGAGAGCTCACAGGGTGAAAGTCTCCGGGTGGGGACTGACTGTACAGCTTAATGGAGCAGACGAAATCTAGTTTGATCCTGCAGCACTCCTTTTAATGTATGGATGCTCTGTGAATTGTTATTCCCTGCGCTGCATCCCTCAGCCAGCTCTGAAACCTCTCTCAACCTGCTGTTTGGCACTTCTGCACCTTGACTTCCCTTCATGTGTGGTTTTATTTCTTATTTTTAGAAATATGAATCTACATTTCGGTTCTGTCTTTGCATCTGAGCCCAAGAAGCACAAAGTCAAAAAGTACAAATGTCTGTGAATGTGTGACATTTCTCCTGATGTTTGCTGCAAAAAAGATTTTTCTCTTAATCAGCTGTACGTGTTTTACATTCCCCGTTCTGCAGAATGATTCTTGCCTGTTAGTTGGAGGCCCTGCTGAATACCCTCAGACACCGTAAACCACACCAGAGTCCCGCTGCTGTCAGGAAAATGCTGCTTTAGGCTTCATCACAGGTTAACTGCATTCAAACAATACTAGAGCTGTACTGCCGCCTAGAGGGCCAGCTTAGAGCTGCAACAGCTTCTAATCCAGCACAAAGAAATGCTCAACAAGTAACAGCTATGACTACTATTATCTCCAACACTGTCGAGTAAAGGAAGTGTGAGGCTATCAGCTCACATGTGCTCTGACGTACGAAGGTGTGTGTTCGGATTTATTTTCTGGGTTAAGCACATGAAAAAAACTGAATCCTAATTGAACTCAAGGACTGTTAATCATGCTGGAGGTAATAAACTATTTATTTATCTAAACTGGATATTTTTTTCCTTCTTAGATGCATCACAGCCACAATTCAGCCAGTGACAAACACCAGCATCAGTCAGGAAGTCTCTCATTCATCAGATTCATTATCAAACAGCTCAGCATCAGCATCTTTGGATGTTTTCTACCTGTCAGTTTTCATAATTGTTTCATCTAAAAAGGTTTAAAAATTTACCATCTAGTGGAGGCTCTACTGACAAAAATGATGGCATGTCTTTAACACAAGCATCCTAATGATGTTTAACCTTGCATTACTCGTGCACGCCCCAGATTGATTCCGGTCCATTTCACAACCTCCAAATAATTGCTCTCAAATACCAGTGAGAGGATCACTTCTTCACTTCTTCCTGCCATTCCCTTCTTTTTCTCCAAGCGGTCTCTTTTTCTTCAGACCAAAGGAGGAGATGTTCCCTCGAGCCGAGTTTCCACTGCAGGTTAATTAGAGTTTTCCCGCTGCTGTTGCTTTATGACATGTGTCACATACCACACAGTGATTTTAGTGACCGCTGTGTGACCTGCAGTGTTTGACACATCACCTTTTGGTACTTTTCTAACCTTCTTGAAAAGTATGCATAAAAAAAGGGCACACCTGAAAACCAAAATTAGAGCAAGTGGAACCGATCCACTGAAAAGCGGACGGTCGCTGCAGTGTCTCAAACTGAGGCTCCAAAAGTGACTCAGTGCCCACAGACGCCCATGTTAAAATGTAAAATCTTACAGCAGAAACGAACACGTTTACAGTCTGCTACAAAAAAACAAAAAACGGTTTTGGTCTCTGTAACTCAGCCCTTACTTCCTGTTAAAAGGGAGTTTTTCCTTCCCACTGTCACCAAGCACTTCCTCATAGGGCCGGGGTCGGCAACCCGTGGCTCATTCAGGCTTAATCTGTGGCTCGAGGAAGTAAATTATAAGTATCCAATTGAAGTGCATTTTGTTTTTGTCAGTTTGGTTTTGGTTGTAGTTTTAAATTGGAACATTATTGTGATCTTGAAATATTCAAATAAAATCATTTTATTTATTTTAGTTTCTCAATATATGCGTCACTCGCGGCCGCCGGTAGTATCACTGTTTTGTTTTCCGTGGAAACCGGGTTCAAATGGCTCTTTCCGGATTACGGGTTGCCGACCCCTGTCATAGGGGGTCGTTTTGATTGTTGGGTTTTCTCAGTAATTCTTTACTTTACAGTGTAAAGCACCTTAAGGCGACTGTTTGTTGTGATTTGGCGCTATATAAATAAAACAGAATTGAATTAAATCATTAGGGGTGTGGCCTCTTTGACTGACAGGTGGCTGTAGCTGCTAGCTGCCTGCTAGGCTTCACCTCAGCTAACTGGAGTCCCTGAACTGGATCTGACCACTGACCAGTGGGTCACTGTAGCTGCAGCATGTCCATCCTTCATATACACTCTATGGCTCAGCCATGGTTAAAGCAAGTAACACAGTCACCTGACTTCACACCCTGTGACAACAACAAATTAAAACATAAGCTCAAATTTAATGATCTAAAAAACTCAGTGGAAATATTTTTACTTTATTCAAATCTTCTCCTCTTTTAGTTCATGTTACTCGTGCTGTAGCTGGTAGTTCCAGCTTTGGTTGCCACATTATTCAAAAGAAAAAGTATTTTTACTATAGAAAGCTCTACTGGTTGTGATCTTGGGTTATTTGAGGAAACCGTAAGCAGGAGGAAAACTCGATGATGACAGCGTGTGCCGTGCATGTTTGCGATTCAGGTGATGAAGGAGGTGAACATCGCGAGCAGTGAAACTCACCTCCAGCCATGGCCGTCTGTCCTTCAGAGGACACGGTCACTGATGTCGTCGCTATGATGTACTTCACTCCTGATGGGCAAAACATTTAACTCAGTGTTAACTAAAGGTCACCTGAATGCGGCGCTATTGAGCTACTTTTTGTTCTGCCGACTCAATAACCTAGAAAAACATGTTAAGGGTTAAGGAGAGGTCACAGACAAACCTTTATCATTGACCGGGTAGTAGTAGAATTTTCCAGGAGTGTTTTCTGCAGCCAGGCGGTACCACAGAGGGAAGTGATCGATGGTGAACAGATTGTCTTTATCGGCTGGAGTCAGGAACTTCCTGCAAAGTGAACAAGCAGATAAGATTTTACTGTGGAATCCACTGAGAGGCTGAACCGATGAGTGGGCAGCTGGATGCTTTATTATTTCATGGTGTACCCTTGTGCCAAGCTTTTATTAAACCACAAAAAAGGCCAAAGGTGGGATCTAAACTGCTTTCACACTACTGATGAATATTTTTTGACCTCAATCACTTCAAAGAACTTACAAACTCTGAGGCCCACAGCAGGAAGCAGCAGCAACGAGTCTTAAGTGTGAAATTCATTTCAAAACTAAAACAGGAGGGTGGGAGAAGATATGGCTCTGCCCTTAGTGCTCTCACCCATCCACAGCAGCTGAATTATCAATTATCAAATAAAAGTGCTAAAAAGCTGCAGCTGGGAGGGCACCAAAAAAATGCTGGTCTGAAAGCCGAACCTCTATCATCACGTCTGCCATGAAGTTTGCTCTGTAACACCGGATAAACCCAGAGGAGACACTTCGGCAGCAGAGCACACATTAACAATACATTATTCAAAAGACTGCATTTAGGAACATAAAGTCGTCTGTCTGACCATCTTCATCGGTTCTTACATGCTGCTCACAGCGCTCTCCTCCCTGCACGAGTCTTCACGGGATTCAGACTTTAATCTAAGATCCTGCTGATCTTTCAGAGTCACGTTAATTGCAGCATTTTGACAGATAATTCAGTGTTATTACAGATCTGAGAGAGGAAGACTGTGATCTGTGGTGTTGGAAGCCTGCACTTGTGTTCATGATGGACTGAATACAAATCTTCAACACTGCAAATCTATTGGCTCACTTTAAAAATATCTGGATTGCCTGCATGTGCCTTACGTTGTGGCTGCGGACTCTGAAAGGGAAACGCCTACAAATACAGATTTAATGATGCAGCTGCAAAAATAACTGTGTCCACAGCACCAGAGCAGGAAAAAACCGTGACAGGTAGGTGGCTCTCAGCTGTGAGCGCAGAGCTGAAACTCTGGCACTCAGTCCTCATGCTGAGTGTTTCTGCTCTTCAGTAAGAACAGCAGGACGTTACTGAATGTGAGCAGAACTGAACTAAGCTGTGTTTCAAGCTTTTAGTCGATTTTCTGCATGAAGATCGGTACACAATGAAAACATCTCTGCATGTGTCAGCAGTGTGCAGACAGATAGTGTTAGCGTGTCAGACTTCAGTAAGTACACACAGCCTCAAACAGTGCCGAAAAACAAGAGCAATGCGTGCATTTATGCACACGGCACGGAGACAGCACCTTCATTAACTCAGGATCTGACAGCAGCTGATGTTTGTGTTAATAACGCAGCTCTCGTCCCATAAATCCTGCACTCCACCTGAATCTCCGTCCTCAGGACCTCACACAGTTTTTCTCAAGTGAGTTCGCTCTTATAGAAGATGAAACACATGTCAAACCTGCTTACTCTGGATTGTTTCTGACATCAGTCGCTCCTTCATCAACCTTACCCCCTCATCGGTGCGCTCGTTTCTGAGTCGCTAATCTGTGCTGCTATTGGCAGGTAATTATTAAAATGAACTCACTGCATCTCTGCATGCACTGCTTTGCTGCACTCCGGCAGCACTAAATAGTCAAAATGCACTGGCTCTGCACCAGCAGCAAAGAGGCATCACCTCTGCAACACACAACAGAGTTTTGATCTTTGATTTATTTATGTATTTTTCTTTTGTTTCTCTCGTTAGGGCTAACTAGAAGCATTAAATCTGATCACAGCTTTTAAAAAGGCTCTGATTAATATTACAGTCAGTACCGTTCCAGTCATTGGAGATAAAACTGATTCAGACATGCTCTAACAAACTGATCCAACATGCAGGTTAATGACAGCAGCTGAGATCAGCTACACTGACAGTTTAAAATGAGTGATGGCACACAAGGTTAGAGGCATGTTTGAGCACAGCCATAAAGCATCTGAACAACCATAAGGATGCATTCAGTTTGCTGTAAAAGTGCAAATGCAATATGAGTTTGAACTATATTAAAAACACGGCTGCTGAAAACAGGAAGGTCTGCAGTAACAGAGTTACACAGACAGAAGGAAAGAGTCCACACAGTGGCCTCAGGGTGCTGATAATGTGGTTGTTCAGCCGGGGTTATTGCTTTCATGGCTGCGGTCTGAGTTTGGACAGAAATGCCCCCAAAACTTTAAAAAATTCCCCTCTGTGGACGAGGAGAGAAATGTTCCTGTTACCCTGCACGGGAACATCTGACTGCAGCACTGCAGTAAGAATCAGTTTGATGACGCTCAGGTCCTGCCAGAGCACTGAGCTGCAGACTGCTTATTTAATATCAGGCCAAAGAGCTCATCAGCTGAGAGAGGATTTCCTGTATATTAATCAATTAAAAACTCTGTAACAGTAAACTGTAACAAACTGCTGTAAAAATGCTACTGAAGAAAAAAGTTGCTGTACATTTGTGGCTCCTCGTAGTACAGTGTTTGATGGTGAGGCTGATGAAGTTGCTGTCTTTGGACTGGTTCACTAACTGGGGAGCATGGCTCATCTCTGCAGTGAATAATCTGCTACAAAACTCCCGGGAGCGGAAAGAGCTGGACGTCACGTTATTGTAGGCAAACGCTTTGGAACGTAACACGAGGCACTCGAGTTTCAGCCATTAAAAAAGCGAATTGTTGTCATTTTTTCAGCTTTGTTGTGTTTTGCACTTTGTTGCAGTCTTACTTTGCCACTCTGGTCTCCACTCCTGCGTATCTCACAACCCTCATCAGGCCCGAACGAGTACCGAGGAAAGCCGTCTCGACCCCCGGCTCCACCCTGCAGACGGACAACACGAACACAGCGTAAACAACAACAGTTTCTACTTCCTGTTTGAAGTTTATCAGTGAAATCAGCTGTTCATCAGGAATAAAAACACTGTCTGTGACGGCATCATCATGGTAAGAACTGACAACATTTTGAGTAGATGCATCCATGTGAACATCCTAGGTCACGCGGTTCTGGAGTTATCTGCTCACAAAGTTGAAAATTGTCCTCCTGGATGACGACAACACCCCACAGCATAAAAAGCTGCAGATTAATGACTCGGAAACATCACACGTTCAAAGAAACGCCCCAAACATTTTTACAGCACCAGTGAAACATCCTCACTTTCTCCATCTTCCAGATAGTTTTGAATTTATCATCTCTGAAAGGCGCCCAGACAGAAACAGTCTGAAGAGATGTGTGTGTGTGTGTGTGTGTGTGTGTGTGGGGGGGGTTAACCAATCATTTAACGCGCCTCACCTGTCGTTGAGCATCAGGGCGTTCCAGTACGCCTCGAGTGGAGCCGTGACCACGGCGTCAAACAGTGTCTGTGAGAGCAGCACCTCATCACCTGGTTAACAGAATGTTTCAGTTGAATAAAACTACATTCAAGGTTAAAATGGACCAAATTTGATTTCATTTTGAAATGAAAACAGAAAAAGGGAACAAACAAAGTGGGTTCCCCTACACTCGAGGTCGGGCTCCTTCCCCAGCAGGTAGCGGATGGCGGCCTGCAGTTGGGAGTACTTTCGGTGAGCGGGGTCGATGTCCGTCTCACAGTAAATCCTGAGGGGAACAGATGGGAGTTTGACAGGTTTTCAGGTGATTCCAGATGCAGAAGTCAAAGCAAAATATTCTACAGGACAATAACACGAATATACACAGCTCAAAAAATGTAAAGAACTCTTTGAAAACACATCAAATCTCGGTGGGGAAAAAAAATCCTGCTGTGTATCTACTGACATGGACTGGGTGATGTGTTAGGAATGAAAGGATGAACTGACTGAAATCTTCTGTCCTAAATCATCAGGTTATGTTTTTGAAGACTCAGACGTACCACTCAGAGGCGATGGTGAGATCCGGTGAGGTCAGGTCGTGCAGCCCTGACAAGGAACGTATAAAAAGTTTAGTGAGTTCACATGAAAACACAGAAGTCTACTTTACTTTGCTTCAGTTTAAGAAGCTTCTGTGATGCACAGCATGCAGTTCACAGTCTCCACACAGCTCCCAGCGTGAGGTCTGTGCTGAGGGGGACTGTGGAAAACCTCACCTTCTTCCACCGATACATTTCCTGTAAACATGAGCTTCCCGTGACCCTTCGTCAGCACCATGCCGAAGCTGCGGAGACACAGAAGAGGAGACGTGTGTCACGCTGCCCTCTAGAGGTCAACGTGCTAACGTACAGTAAAGAAACATTTTGATCCATGCCTGGGTATTTTTGGTTTTCTTTCCTTTTACAGACCATCTGCACGTACACACTCTAACTGTGCAATATTATATCATTCATACTGAACAATATCTATCGCTCCTATATAATATCCTATATTCATTCACCAAGTGCAATACTCATCATCTTCACTATTATATGTATACACTTATTTTATCTTTTACAATGTGTATATTTTTATACATTTTACTTTCTGTATATTTTTAGAAGTTCTAATTTATATTTTAGAAAGTTTGACTTTCGTGACCGAGGACCTGCCCAAAGAGGCGAGTGCCCCACAGAAAAAGTGACAGGATGTCTCCATTATTGAAACCCGTTCACTGTTGGAAGTCTTTCCCCGGCAGGCGGCCCGAGGTGAGAGCTCAAACTTTTTACAGAGCATCACAGAAAAGCAGCCACTTAATCCCAAGATTTCCCTGGTGTTTTAGTCACAGTTACCATCAACATGAGATTAGATTCAGATAAAGTTCTTGTGCTCGGCCCTCAAACCTTACAAACATGCCGTCTAACCACAGACTTGCTCTGCATGGCATTACCTCGGCCTCTGGAGGAGGCAGTTGTTGTGATTTGGTGCCGTATAAATAAAACTGAATTAAACTGAGTTTTGCTGTGAAATCCTTTCATTAATAAATGCTTAATAAATGTATTAGACCAGCACCCAATGTAAGGTTTAAGGTAAATGAGTATTAGTTTTATTTATCAATTACTAAAATCATGTTTGTGTAATGGTTAATCCACCAGCGTGCACAAGCTCTTTCACCAACATGATGGCTTTAAAGCTCAAATATAATTGCTGTTATGCATAAATCTAATAATCTACTGAAAGAATAGTAAATATGATTTATTAAGAAGTCATGTGCTTGTGTTCCTGAACAGGCTGAATGTTGTGCTTGTTTCATTTCTGATGTTTCACATTTGGGTATAAAAACGTGAGTCCAGTTTGTCATAAGTAGCAATATGTTTTTGACAGATTTCCTAATGATTCCCGTTTTCTTGGATTCGTGGCCGGTGGTCTGATGCATTCGTTAAACGATATCCTGTAAATTAAATGCAGAATCGACTGAAACGGGACTGAAAATTCAGCGAGTCATGAGGTCATGAACCCTGATGGACCTTTTTAGGAACACTGAGTTACCGTTGAACCAAAAGATAACTGCAGATTTACCTGAAAGGTGTGTCATCGATGTTGGTGTAGTAATATTGGTTGGTGAGGAACAGAGGCCTTTTCTGTCGAATGAAAAAAGAATGATTTTATCAGCGACTCCAGGAGGAGAGTCCAAATTAAAAACAGGCCCCTTTAAACTCAAGATTAAAACAAACCATATGACAGATTGTATCAGTCTTACCCCTTTATCCACCGATGCTCTGACGTTCAAGCTGAGGGTGCCCGTTTCTCCTTTCACCATGGCTGTCCTCAGCTGAAAGTACAGCGAAAAGAAGCTCTAAGTTATTTTTCACGTGTTTCTGCTGAACCTGGATCCTCTCTGCACCCTGAATGCGACAGCTTCAGTTTCCCTTCGCTGCTTCTGGAACTTTGACACTGACATGATGATATCTGAATAAAAACATCAATAATTAGGTGCTGAAATCATCTGTTTGTGTTTACCAGCTCGTCCGTGTCCTCCCACTCCACCTCAGACAGATCCACACTGTTGTAGTTCGGCTTTGGCTTCAGTTTCTTTCCGTCTTTGTACTGTCGGACCAAAGAAACACTGTTACTGAGTGTGTGTGTGAAATACTGTACAGCCCTGCTCATAAATATTTAATACCTTTCCCTCTTACTGCACGCTTCAGGAGATTTGCTAAACTTTTATTACTTTAAATATAGCTCAGGTAAATCAGAGCTGCTGCCACGGGGCCCTCGGACTAAATTTCTCTTCTATAGTTCCTGAAACCTGTGGAAACAGGACTTACCAGAGGTCGAAGGTCAGGGTGAGCCAGGATGTAGCCGTTGTTGTTGAGGAGGAAGGCGTAGCCGTGAGCTCCCAGCTGAGAGGAAACATTCAAAGCTTTTATTGTGAAACCTCATTTTGACACTAAAATAAAGCAGAAACAAACAGACAGAGCTGAAGCTCACCATGTAACGGGGCGCCAGCTTCATCACCTCCATCAGTGGGATGTCAGAGCCAACCACACCCAGCAGGATCCCATGGGACAGCTGGAGACAGGGTCAAAACTAAGAGTTATTAAACTATACCAGCCACTGTGGTTTGCGTCCTGCTTCTTTCAGAGCGTAAAGTGGTCGCTCTTCAAAGTGGTTCTTGGAAGAAAGTTGACAGACCCGACGCCCCCTACTGGTCTCATGTGGTAGTTTATAAATGTTCTGTCTCTGAGGCTGTCCGAAGACCAGGCCTAAACTTCAAGACACCCACATTCTTCCATCCATCCATTCGCTTCCGCTTATCCTGTTCAGGGTCGCGGGGGGGCTGGAGCCTATCCCAGCTGTCATAGGGCGAGAGGCAGGGTACACCCTGAACAGGTCGCCAGCCTGTCACAGGGCTAACACAGAGAGACGAACAAGCTTTCACACTCACATTCATGCTCTCATTCACACCTATGGGCAATTTAGAGTAGC
>JASGAU010380658.1:0-12923 GCA_030220045.1 Australoheros facetus
GTGTGTGTGTGTGTGTGTGTGTGTGTGTGTGTGTGTGTGTCTTTAAGGTCTCAGTGTTCCTTAGTTCATTGTTGCATTGTCGTCTCTGTTGCTAGTAAGCTGTGTGTACTTTTGTTTGTAGTTTTCCGTCTTGTCTCTTTGGCGTAGAGTTGATGTCTCCAGCTGCGCTGTGACTCTGAGATTTAGTGTTTTTGTGTTCTGGACCTCGTATGTGAGCCTCCAGCATCAAAGCTGTTTGAGTTCAGCTCAGTTTTCACACGTCCTGCATTTGAGGCCAACCCAGCCTGCCACACAGTGACACATAACAAGACCGTGATAAATTATCCATCTGTAGCAAAAGTTTATATTCACTGGCATCACATTATGGGAATCACAGTCATGTTTAGATTTCTCATTTCTTTCCTTGATGCTGAAAATAGAACTTCTCTTTGATAGAGTTAAGTATGTAAACCTCGTGTCATCTTTTAATATGCTGGTGTGTCAGAAACACACCATCACTGTAAAATGCACACCTCTAACTTTAAACCTAAGCAGGTGGGGTTTGATGCATGCGAGTGAACAACAATACGGATGTTTAAAGCTTTCAAGTCATTTATATATATAGCATGGGAGAGCAAGCTCCAGCAGCAATTCTCTCTCGCTATTTCATTAGAGAGTGAAGAAGCGATAATTAAAACAGATGATGAGGAACGTCTGCATGAAAACATGCTCACTGTCCTCGCCAGCCATTAGTGTGAGGAAACAGGAGAGATCTATCATCTGTTTGTTCTTCATCACCACTGGAAAACTGAGATAAAACCACAAAGCGTAATATGTGAGTGTATTTTCCATGTGCACCAGCTGATTCGGAGACGACAGGCAAAATCTAGTTGTCATTATTCTCATTTGAAGTTAGAGCAATTAGCAAATCCAGCTAAATGGCAGCCTTCGGGTCTGAAAACTGAAGCAGTCGCTGAAGTGCTAAAAACTGTAGTTCCTCCAGTGGCCACTTGAGGCTGGTTCTAAAGGTGAGTCAGACTCCCATGTTAAAATGTACAGCAACAGAAATAAACATGTTTACGGCCTGTTAGCTCTCAATAGCCAAATTCCCCTTCAATTTAAATTGTATTAAGGCTTGATTGACAAGTGGGTGCTGACTTGGCTGCTTGCTGTTTGCTCGGATTAATTTAAATACTCCTGTTATCACACTGTCACATACTATGCTGTGCACATTTTGTGTCTACTTGTACGTTATGTAAATTCAACAGTTTCTCAAAGCAAACATGGGTTTGTGCTCTTACAGGAAAAAGAAGTGCGAGGTTTGACAGTGATTGTCATGCTAGCTGCCACGCCATGACCGCTCCTAATGATGATGACAGTTCAACCTGCATAAACGCTGCACAACACCACAAGTAGTGTGAATGCATGCAAGTGGTTAGCTAGCTAAGCTCTATCATTTTAACATACTTTCACCTGCTCCCTGATTTCCAAAGGGGCACCAGGATTTGATCTGGCACAGATGGAACCCTCCCATTTATCTGGGCGTGGGACTGGCACTGGGACTACACTAGACTCCCTGGAGTGAAGGGATCCATTTAAAGAAGAACATTGTTTCTTGGTCTCTTCTTTTACACTATGGCAACCACTGAAGGTGTTCCATACTCAGCTTTTTGAACATTCGAGTACACCATCCAAGGTACTTGGAGCATCCTTGATGCATCACCTTTGCCCTTAATTGTACAGCCCATCTAAAAAGGTTCAGTGAGTGAACTTCTGGTGTCTTATTTATATGTTCCTTAGCACTAATTAGCAAGTAGCATGAGCTAATAACTTAACCCAGCACCATTTCATCCAAATACGGCACCTCCTGACTGAAAACCAAGATGACATTGTTAATAATGTTGAGTCAATAATGTTGAGACTGCAAAATAAGAGTCCAAAAAAGTTTAAACTCCCAACTCATCTCATATCTATGCTTGGGCAGGATCAAGTCCCATGATTAGTTAATGTGCTGGGCACTCCATGTTGAAAAACTACAATTTTCAACATGCAATGGAGACCAATAGGCTACAATATGAGTTACGTGAGATCTTTGCCAAATCTGTGCTGCTGTTCTTGTCATTATTGTAGAACTCACATTGTATCTCCTCATTTTTCATGAAACGCACCCACAGTTGTTTGGAACAGACACTTCCAACCCTCAGGCTCCACAGACTTTTGGATACCTCAAAACAGTTAACACAGTAGGCCATCATAACAGCCTTCAATCTGCCAGAAGATGCATGCTGGGTTAAAGAGGCCACCAGGCAGTGCGAGAAGTCGCATCATAACATGTGTTCATACCTGATTAACTGCCAGGCTGAGCAGATTGACAACTGCTGCAGAGTTGCGCTTTCAAACTCAAATATGAAACAGACTGAGCTCAGCTCGCTGCTGTGATGCTGTTTGCACGAGTTAAAAATAAGACAGCTGGGTGATTTCATCACTTGAAGGTTCATCTTGACTCGTATAACAAAACACTGAATGCAAGCAGTTAATGTGAATTTCTGTATTTAGATTTGCCAGCAGGTTTGCAATGTTCCTCACTTTGTGCAAACACAAACTGATAGCAGACTGATTCGGTCTCAAAGCAGTTTTATCACCACTGTGTTACATAAATGTCACTTTGAAGGCAACGGGCGGTCGCAGGCCTGGTCCCTGTCTTCAGAACAACCATGTTAAAGGTGGTGAGATTACAGACTCGCTGCACAGGGTCGGAATAGTTTTGATGGTGCAACGGTCTCCAACCGCTGCTTTCTGACATGTGACTGTAATACACTGAAAGTATCCTGATATTAGCATTTATTTCAGAGGAAAAATGTACCTCAGACCAGTGGCTAAAAGGATTAATTATAATTGAAAGACAAATTTTTACCACATAAATCTGTCCATCAAAGAGGAAGCAGCAGTTTTGATTCTGTCAAACAGCCTCACATTAAATCCTCTTTATTTCCCTTTTTAACTTCTGTTTTGCACGTGTTTCCTCAAATATCTCTTAACTTTACACCCCAGGCTCATACAGAGCACTATCTACAGAGAGCTTAGGTATTTTTCAACACCCACGAACCGTTAGTAAGAGTCGGTTTGTGAATGTGCTCAAGGCTATCCAAATATCAGCATCACTAATCTGTATTCATACCTCAGCTCTCTGACATTTATCACCAGGTGCTTGTACTTGATTAAAAACATCTTCATCCATGTAAAGGTTGAAAACACTTCGGCTATCTTTAGAATGAGGACTTCAAAACAACATCAGAGTGTTGGAGATTATACAGAAGAGGTCGTAGGAGACACTAAAGCATCCTCGGGAATGTTTGCACATGCCTTGGTAACACCTCCCTGACAGCAGCAGCGATTAACTCAGCAGTGCATTTGGGCCACGCGGTAAAAAGCCCTTTATAAAATAATCCTTTAAGCTGTTTGCAGTATGTGCAGCTGATTCTAGAGTTTATCAAGTATCACAAACTCGCTGCAGGTACCGTAATGTAAGATTACACTTAAACATCTGTAATTTGGCTTCACTTAAAGCAGCCCACTGTAGTTACATTTCTTGTCCTTTGGTCTGTGATTACTGAGGAAGGCGCTCAGACACTCCGCAGCAAACCCAGCATATAGATATCAGTCGGAGAGTGTGTGTGTGTGTGTGTGTGTGAGAGCTCCCAGCAGGAGTGTTTCCAGCTCTAAAAGTGCTCCAACAACAGGTTTCACAGAAGTGTGTGTACTGTATGTGTGTGTGTGTGTGTGTGTGTGTGTGTGTGTGTGTGTGTGTGTGTGTGTGTGTGTGTGTGTGTGTGTGTGTAAACATTTGCCTCTGTGCATGTGTTGTTTCTCAGTGCTGCTACCTCCCAGTTCAGCAGCAGTGATAACCCTCAGATCATGTGATGAGTGACAGCTGCTGAACTGCACTGATGTCCTGTTTCGCTCAGGTGATTGACAGTTTTGGCAGGAGATCAGACCGACTTTTGTCCGCGTGATGGAACTACAACAACATGTACAAACTGAAGCATGAGGTGCTGCCTGAAGCTTTTAGCACAGGAAAAAAGCAGGCTTTTGCATTTTATTTCATTAAAAGTATTTTTATTGTATTAATTAATTAATTAACTCACATAAACTCCTCTGTCCTCCACCCTCCTAGGAATGAATCTTGGTGCACCATCTTTAAGAGTGTCGCAATTCCATATACTGTATATAAAAGATGGATGTAGCTGCTGTGACATCACTCATTGAATTCTGTATTCCACATTTTGTATTTGTAGCTTCAGAATTTGTGTTTTAGCTGCCGCCATGCTGTTTTTTTTGTTCGTTTGTTTGAGACAGAAGTGACCATATTTGTTGAGTGGGAGGAGTCTCAAGAAATAAGCTAATGCTAGCAAGCTTGGTTAACTGTGAGGTCGAAAGCAAAGTCGTCCGAGAAGCAAGTCTCACCACTTGGAAAGCATCTTGAAGCTCTTCTGGGCATTTATTTGAGCAGTAATTTTGGAGTGTTATATAAATTCATTCATTTTAACCCTCTTAAATCTAAGTCATCATCAGCCCTTCCGCCGAACCTTAACTCCATGTTTCAAAGACAAGCAAATTGTACTTTTTGGGGAAAAAATTGTAAATCGGTTAGAATGCTTATTTTCTTTCCTCCTGATTGTGAAGACCAGAGATTTTTATATTTTTTAAACAACAAAAAGTGACATATTCTGATAGCACAGAGATGTGGTCACTTTGCACTAACATAAGGTTTAAAAAGCTTTTTTTCCTATAACTATCCCACAGATTTTTAATCAGGATTCTTTGAGTCCCGTGCATCTCTTTTATAATACCTGTGGCTGTGATGCACAGAGACAGACACCTACTAAGTAGAAATAGGTACAAAAATGCAAACCAATACCCAGAAATTCGATAATAAAAGATCCAGTTCAGTCACAGCTGGGGGTCTTCCTGCAACAGCATGAGTGAGATGACCAGAATAAGCACGTTGGCTGTAAAGTGTAATTTCTCAACTGTCAGAAATCACTTGAATGAAACCGCTGTGTGATTATAATAATGCAAAGGGTGCTTGTGCTGTCTGCGATGAAACGTGATGATATGCACTGTGTTAAAGGGTTAATGAAAGCAGCTATGCTCATAATTTTAAGCCTCAATAATCAAATGGCTGAGTTAGGTGTGTAAGTGTATCCAGGAAAGTCTTTAGTATAGAGGAACTGTGGTGAGCTGGTAGAGATGATGTGTATTCATAAGCTGTGTTAGATGATTATTCAAACTATCTACTCATCATCATTTGCTGGCGTGGTAAATCTGAGGTTTAATATTCATCATCTTCACATTCTTCTCACAACTTCAATTAAAAGTAAATGTGTAACTTGTCATAAACACTTGTGCCTGTTTGACAGAGAAAATAAAGTGAAGCAAAAGTCTGAAACAAAGAGCAGACGGATGATGCGTCTGTGTCATATGTCATGTTTAATCGATATCACTGTCACAGCTCTGAAGAGTGAATGTCTCATTTTGTCAGATGTTTGTTGACTCCATTCTTCTCTCTTCGTGTCTCTGCCTTGTCTTCTCCACAGAGTAGATGAGGAGAGGAAGGAGGGATTTGCCTGCTTGTACATTTGTGTGCTTCTTGTGTTTGTTTTTGGCACTTGTTTGTTTCCTTGTGCATTTTATGTTTTTTTTTTTACTTCCTTCCTTTTGTCTTTTTCCCACCATTATGATTGTGCTCGTCACTCTCATTAGCTTCACTTGTGTTCACTTAACTTGTTCTGTGTGTTTATAGTCCTGTTTCTCTGTTTTGTCAGGTTGTTTTTGTTTGTTTGTTTGTTTGTTTGTTTGTTTTTGTTCTTTTTTGATTGACTTTTGTTTGGGCTGCTTTGGATTTTTATGATTCTGATTCTCAGTAATGCTCTTTGTTTAACCGTAAGTGCCATTAAAGGGGCTCTATTATGTTTTGGGGTTTTTTGCGCTAAAAAATAAGGAAACACTACAAACACTCACCAACTATTGACTAATCGGTGATGAAACTATGAAAACATGAATGTTCTCCATTTCCAGTTTGTGGTTCCAGTGGTTACTGATTGTTTGCAGACAAGCTGGCTTCTTCTTTCTTTGCCTTCAGGTGACTGTTCATTGTCATTTGGAGCTATATAAATAAAATTGAATTGAATTGAAAATTCCAATCTGCTCTCTGCTAATGGCTCAAACAACAACAGATTCAGCCAGCAACCATTCACCAACCAACAGGGGATGACCCTAACGCTAACCGAGTCTTTAGGCCTAACATGTGAGAAGGTCAACTTTTGTGCTGTGACATTTAAGGTACAAAATTGTCACCAAAGGTTTGAGACTGGTCTGGTTAAACGGTTAAGATGGTTAAATGGTTAAAATGAGTACCCACTGTAGTAATGACATTGTTACTTTACTGGGTTATATGTGGCAAAGAGTTGGATATGAATTGGTTTGGAGAGGGTTTGAAATGGAAGCACTCAGCTGTTGGTCACAGCAGTGCAAATTTCATGTAGCCCTTTATTCATTTCCTGCCCTCTTTATGCTTGATCTATTATTTTGTTTCTAGCCTTTCTTTCTTTCTTTCTCTAAGAAAATAATCTCTCCCTGGTTTTTCTGGTTGTACTCAAGTTGCTGCAGCTGAAATGCCAAAAGTTTGTGATTTTAAATTTAAGACCTGAACTCTTCACTCTTTCGCTGCAGAGGAATGCCTCATTCTGAAAAACAACCCCAGTTTCTTCACCCAAAGGAACTTTTCCATCTTTCTCTACATCTTCTCTGCTTCTCATTTTCTTCACCCTCTTCCCTGATCTCTCACTCTCTCTCTCTCTTTCTCGCTCTCTCTCTCTCTCTCTCTCTCTCTCACTCACACACAGATATATGTGGAGTTATATCTGGAAAACTCCATATATCCATGTTTTGTTGATAAAAGCCTCCTTTGGCACATAGTTAAATTGACTCATGAGTTTAATTTTAACCTGAAATGGGATCCGTGCTGATGCCAGCAGTCATTCTGTCACAGCGATCGCCTCCTTTTCCAAGTTCCAAGTTTCTCGTGGTTGCTGTGGATGTGACGTGCACACATGCTCAAAAAGTCACAAAAATGCACCAAACAGGAATCTCGCTGAGAGTTTATTAATGGAGGAAAACGTTCAGCATATGTTGAAAAGCCATAATGTGGTGTTGTTGTTGTCATGATTGGTTTACAGACTTGTTGGCCGTGCCCAAACACCCCTATGCCGCCATGGAGAACTGGGGGCTGAGCGTCTTCGTGGAGCAGAAGATCCTGTTGGACGCAGAGGTGTCGTCGTCATCCTATCAGATGGAACTCACCATGGTGGTTGTCCACGAGATCTGTCACCAGGTAGGCGACGTGCCTGATAGCTCCTCATACTACCTTCTATCAGAGATTGCGAATACAATGTAGTAATAATGTCGTCTAAGAAATGTATTATTTAACCCTTCAGATGTCATAGGGCTGGATGTAACTGATTTCTTGGTTCACAAATACTTGCTGACTATGCTGATCAGCATTGCTTACATAGATGAAATGATCATTTTAGATACTTTAAGTCTGTCTGGATAACTTTTTATACAAATGGTGCAGAAACAATACATCTGTGAACCACATAAATCACATTTTCCTACTCTGTAGACTACATAATCCATCATAACTATGGTAATTTCAATGTAGCATTACCTGCTCATCCTCCTAAAGATGTATACTAACAATGTTTGATGTCCCCACCATCTGTTCCACATCTTCTCCTTAAAAAAAAAGAGAAAAAATTCAGCTCCAAAGCCTCAGCTACACTCATTATTTTCACGGCTTAAAAAACCTTCAATCTTTTTACGTCACTTAAACAAACTAAGATCAACTAGAGACGATGGATGAGAAGGGATCATTTGCATACAGTGTAAGTAATGTGTACATTCAAGGGAGAGATTATACAAATCTCATCCAAAATTTATAATATTTCAGCTGACAGGAGAAACTTTTTCTCTAATTTAACAGTAATAAACACAGAGAATGTGATATTTGGGATCATGCAATTCTGGTTTCAGAAAGTTAAGGGGATCCTGACTGTATGAGCCATCAAACTTTTTTGAAGGGGGAATAAATACAATGGAAAACCTCTGTATAAATTCAATAGAAACATGGATAGATTCACTCTGGCTGACAGAGCAGAGTTTGAAGACATGCCCACTCAAATTAAAGATGTCTCACACTCAATATGTGGGCTTCACACTTTTTCTTGAAGATGTAATTAATGCAACCTCATGTGAAAATGAAGTGTACTTGTGCTTATGAAGAAATCTCCATCAGCTGATAATACATGAACAGCAGGTGGTGACCATTCTGAGACAAACTGAGTTCATTCGTTCCTTTAAATGTTGGCAGACACTGAACAGAATGTTCTTTCATTTGGATTCGTCACATAGCTGTTCGTTAGTCTCTGATTCTGCTATAATGTGGTATTTTGTTTACTTGTCACATAAGCCATAGATTCAGGGTGACAGAAGCTGCCTGTGCTGGATCGCTTGCCTCAGTGAAATAAAATGGAACCACCAGGCTCAAACTGGTGCCTTGTGAGTCAGGTTAACTTGTTAGCACACATTTATAATAATCTGATCTGCAAAAGACAGCCACAGCTGCTGGAAGTAATAACGTGTGCAGACCGGTCAGTAATTGGTAGCTCACATCTGGGAAAACAACATCAAATGTCACAACACCTGGTGAGGGCCCAGTGTGTCTGATATGCAAACAGGGACACTTCTAACACTGAAATACTAATAAAGCAAATGAACTTAGTTGATCACAGAATGGTCACCACCTGCTGTTCATTTATTTTGATAAGAATGTATTGTAATAATAATTCCTAGAACTTCACATTCTTCATTAGATTCAGTTTGTCTTTTTTTTTTGTTGGTTATGAGGATTGCAAGATTACTTGCAATTACTCACCATAAATCTCATTTCAGTCCACACCACTATATGAAAAATATTTATTTTTCCCATTTTTTTCTGGGGCCTTCTCATCCTGTGCATAGATAGAAAGCCTGTGGCAGCATCTATGACAACAGATAAGACATTAAGTCAGACATGGTATGAAATGAATAGCTGGGGTGGAGGTGGGTTGCAAAGTGGCTTGTTCTTCAGTGAGTGTGTCACAGAGTGGAAAAAATGACTAGAGACGTGAACTGGTAGGTGGTGTACCAGGGGGCTTCTGCTTAGGACTACACTTCCTCCTCACAGTCACTCAGCAAGACTGGTTTCCCGGCTGCTCGGGATCTGCTGAGGAAGAGCTAACGGTGGCTATGCAACAGTGGTCTGGCTAGCAATAGGCCGGGTCTCCAATTCACTGAGCCTGGCCTCCAAAATAAACAGGCCACATATTCATTACAAGTATCATTATTTGTCACGGAGGCCGAGGAGTAACTAAATATTTGACACACTGAGCAGGAAAGTGTGGGAGGGACAGGAGAAGAAGCCATGCTTAGTGACTCAGCTCAGAGCTAAGGTAACAGCTATGCTAAGGTAGATAATCCCTACAAACACACTAAGTGAATAATGTGAATATAACTTACAGCGGATTCAGCAGCATTTCCTTTAAATAAAGCATGTGAAGATTACACTATGAAATAATTTATCTAGAGATTTATAATTAATTGAACCACACAGATTACACTATGCAAAAACACCACTGTGCTCTTTAACAAGAACAGAAAGTGGTACCTTACCACTCTGGCCCTTTTTCCACCAACCAGGTGTCAGTGCCGGTGCCGGTGCCAGTATTTGAACCGTTCAGTGGTTTTTCCACGGTCCTCGGTGCTAAGCCAAAAAAACGGGTTCAACGCAGGTGCCGCAAGCAAATTGGTATCAAACCAAAAACACATGACACAAGCAGCAGAAGGACATGACTCTGCCATCTCAACATAAAGTTTTCTTCCGCTATTTCACTGTGTATTACATGAGAAAAGCGATGCGATTTTAACAGCTGTGAATTAGGTTGGGCCCCAAGGCTGAACTTGCTGCTTTCTATCAGTTCATGTCACAGATAAAAGACGCAAAGTGCGTACAGGTCGTCTTGCTCGTAATCGCTGTCTGTGTTTACCTCTGTGCTGCACACAGATGCTGCAGTAGTTTTGTTCTTCCACCTTTGTGCCCTTTGGCTTCCGTGTCCAGACGAGGACCTGCCCACACTCATATGTAAAAGATCAGTTCACAAAGTGCGGTAGAAACGCAGGCCCGTTTCACCAGTTCATTGAAACCGACACCAGCGCTGGCATGAGCACCGGCACATCGCCGGTGGAAACGTAGTAACTGAGAGCCAGCACCAAGTGAGAGCGCCATCAAGAATCTCCTATAAATCTGTACATTTGGCCATTAGATGCTAGTTTAAGTTTTCAGTAAATAAAATTGTAGTAAAATTGACAGGTTTTTGTGTATTTTTTGTATATTTTCTTGCTTCTAGTCTGAAAAGAAGATGCTATAAGCTCTATAAAGCTATATTAATTGCCATGTGAACCAGTATTGATCATTGGATGATGATAGAAATGTGTTTTCTTCACACAATTTTGCCAGAAAGAAACTGGCAAAGGTTTTACATCAGTCTTTGCGTGTTGTCTCAACCATAGAGGCAATCACTATGGTCCTTATTTTTTTCCCCATTTGCATGACTTTTTTGTTTTGTTTTGTTTTGTTTTGTTTTACCAAGGAGGTTGTTTTTCGTTTTTGTGTGTGTGTCATTCTGTCTGTAAGCACAATAGCTCGAAAAGTTTGTAGGGGCATCGAGTAGGGTCATGCTAACAATCCATTAAAACTCAGTTTACAACCATCAAGGTCTTCAAGGTCAGCTTAATGCTGTATTGGTTTAAAATGAGCAAAAAGCTTAGAAACTATGATTTTTAAAATTATAGTGTGTATTGTCAACATATAGAAAGTAACGTATAAAGATTTTCTGTGTCTAGTTTGCGTGTTCTCCCCGTGTCTGCGTGGGTTCTCCGGGTACTCCTGTTTCCTCCCACAGTCCAAAGACATGCAGTTAGTGGGGTTAGGTTAATTGGTGATTCTAAATTGGCCATAAGTGTGAATGGTTGTCTGTCTCTGTGTGTTAGCCCTGCAGCAGGCTGGCGACCTGTCCTGTACCCTGCCTCTTGCACTGTGACAGCTGGGATAGGCTCCACCCCACCCCGGTGACCCTGAAAAGGATAAGCGGAAGAGGATGGATGGATGGATGGATGGATGGATGGATGGATGGATGGATGGATGGATATTAAAATCGGTTTCAACAGAGCAACTACAAACATCTTAAAGTGAATTTAAAAAGAACAAATAGGTTTTGGTCATGGAACACTGGACAGCACTTTATCCTCTCGAGGATATTTGAGTGTGCGTGGGAGTTTGCCCATCCAGTCTACATGTGCTTTGTGGACTTGGAGAAGGCATTCGATCGTGTCCCTCGGGGCATCCTGGGGGAGGTCCTGTGACAGTATGGGGTGTCTGGCTCGCAGCGAGTGCTTGGTCCGTATAGCCGGCCATAAATTAACCTCGTTTTCTTTAGGTGTTGGCCAGGGCTGCCCTTTGTCACCGATTCTGTTCATAATTTTTATGGACAGAATTTCTAGGCGTAGCAATGTGGCGGAAGGCTTCTGCCTTGGTGGCCTCAGAGTCTCATCTCTGCTGTTTGTGGATGTCCTGTTGGCTTCATCAGGGGGTGGCCTCCAGCTCGCAGTGGAACGGTTCGCAGCCGAGTGTGAAGTGGCCTCTAAGTCTGAGACCATGGTCCTCAGCTGGAAAAGGATGGAGTGCCCTCTCCACCTCAGGGAAGAGTTCCTGCCCCAGGTGGAGGAGTTTAAGAATCTCGGGGTCTTGTTCATGAGTGATGGGAGAAGGGAGCGGGAGATCGACAGACGGATCGGGGCTGTGTCTGCAGTGATGTGGATGCTGCACCGGTCTGTCGTGGTGAAGAGAGAGCTGAGCGCAAAAGTGAAGCTGTCGATGTACCGATCGATCCACGTCCCTACCCTCACCTATGGTCACGAGCTTTGGGAAGTGATTGTAAGAATAAACTCATGAATACAAGCAGCAGAAATGAGCTTCCTCCGAAGGATAGCTGCCCTTTCCCTATAGAGATAGGTTGAGGAGTGCAGCCATTCGGGAGGGGCTCAGAGTAGAGCCGCTGCTCCTCCACATCTAGAGGAGCCAGTAGAGGTGGCTCAGGCATCTGACTAGGATGCCTCCTGGACACCTCTTGGGGGAGGTGCTCCAGGTATGTCCAACCAGGAGGAGGCCCCGGGGTAGAGCCAGGATATACTGGAGAGATTATATCTCTCGATTGGCCTGGGGGTCCCTTTGGATGAGCTGGTAGAGGTGGCTGGGGAGAGGGAGGTCTGGGCTTCTCTGCTTAGTCTGCTGCCCCCGCAACCCGGCCCCGGATAAGCGGAAGAAAATGGATGGATGTATGGAAATAAAACAAAGTGAAAATCTACAAGGACTATTCCTGTAAAATTAAATACTGTCCAAAGCTGCCTTGGTGGAGTTTTGTGCTTTTCGAGTGTTTCTTGTTTAAATATAAAGACATTTTCACTGAAATTAAGAAAGTAAAGCTTTAGCAAAGAATTTTTATATTTCCTTTCCTTTCTTTTGACTTCACGGATATCCAGGTGCATGTTAAAAACTTCTTATAACTTTTAAAATTTGCAGAGGAAAACAGGTTGTTTGTGTGTATGAGTCTTCTCATAGTTTATGTATCTGTGTTTTTCTGAAAGCAGCTCAGGGTTGAGCTCAGAGGTCTTGGACATTTCTCACTGCACTCCCAGTGAGGTCGATTATCTCGTCAATAGTTTTACATCCTCACTGCGTATGACTTTGGATACTGTGGCTCCTCTGAAAAGGAAAGCTTCAAATCAGA
>JASGAU010380664.1:0-14004 GCA_030220045.1 Australoheros facetus
GAATTACCTCCTCAGTATGCAGTCAAGTTCTCCAGAGTCCTGCTAATGACTTCTATATTTGACTCAGGTGTGTTGAAACAGAGACACATCTAAAACCTGCGGGACACCGGCCCTCGAGGCCTGGATTTGAGGATCCCTGGTGTACATCAGCTGGTTGTTTTCAGTGATGTAGGGATTGTCTGTAGAGTTACATTCACATCTTCTAGTAGACTTTCAGAGGATACTTCATGTAGTCCTGGTAATCAACCATGGAGGTTTCCAGCTTAGCCATGATCTTCTCTTTCAGGTCAGCTGCTCTGGTATTCAACATATCAGTTGTTCTTGGGGCTTGGTACCGGAGTGTGGGGATGATGATATCTTCAGATTTTCCATGAATATATTAAACCATTGTTGACTTGCTCATATTTTACATTCTGCTTACATAAAAACCTATAAAAAAATACTACAAAAAAGTGCAGCAGTGTAGTTATTTCTACATACAATATTACACCTTGGCAAATGCTGCAGGCTATAAAAAGCTGAAGGGATACCAAGTCATTAAAGGATCACATCAGAGATGCTGTGAGGAATAAAGTGTTTCTGACCATCCCAGTGATGTAATTAAGGCCTGAGAATGTGTTTTTCTCTTTAGTGAAACAACATGCTTCTGGGGGAAAAAAAATGCAATAAAAATGTCACCATGGAGTGATAATCGGCTGCAAAAGGACATGCAGCAGACTGGCTGTGAGGGAGGTCAGAGGTCATAGAGGAACAATGCAGGGAGCTGCAGTGTTTGTGGAGATAATCCATCCTGCAGCACCAGACTGGCTCAAACTGGATTGGATCACCTTTAAGGTCCTCAAGGGGCAATTTAGTTGCAAACTGTAGTGACCACAACCAAGAGATATTAAATAATTGAAAGACACAGACATGAGAACTTTGTTGATGTCTGGCACTCTGACACTTTGAATCTGGCTTTTCTGGCTCATCTCTCAGATACTTGATCAGATTGTGATCTGTGGAGTCTAGAGGTAGAGTTGGCCTCTTTACTGTATTTCTTGAGTCAAGAGCCTGTCAGTCCCTGACTCCCTCACTTTGCAAACTTAAAACAAAGGATGTGTGATTCAGTATATTTTTTGTGCTTGACTTTGTGTGGAAGTCTGCTGGAGACAGTCATTTTTAAGTTTATGTATTCTGATCTACAGTATCTACAGGCTGTGGACATTAAGGTAACACCACTCAGAGTGAGTCTAAACATCAAAATGTGGATTTTTACTGGAAATCTGGCTGTGTGCTGTTACGGGTAGCCAAGAAAGTTTTCGTCTTTTAATTCATGTCACCACCGTTCAAATACTGGAAATAAAAAATAAAAAAAGAAGACCCTAACATATGAAATCACTCAGTGTTTTAGACTACAAGTTTAACCTGCACCACTGTGCTGCTTTATATTTGAAGCCGGGCAGCACAGTGGTGCAGATCTTTCTGATCTTTGGTTTGATTTGAGGCTGGGAGTTTGTCTGTTCTCCCTGTTCCTGTGTGGGTTCTTTGCAGGGACTCTGTCTTCTTCCCATAGTCCATAGATGTGCATGTTGGGTTAACTGGTGATTCTAAACTGACTGGAGGTGTGAGCTTTTGTCAGCCCTGCAACAGACTGGTGGCCTGTCCAGGGTGTACCCTGCCTTTTGCCCCATAACAGCTCTCACATCACCCTGAGCTGGATAACTGGAAAATGGATGGATGGAACATGTTCACATATGGTAGCAATGGTAGCAGAGAAAAGTAAAAAAAAAAAAAAGAAGTAAATAAAGAAACTTTATTAGAATAATAGTCATCAAATTCAGACCAGCCTTATTTTATTTTGTTTAATTTTATTTTTGAGTGATGTAGTGAGTCCATCTACGTGTAATGATAGTTAGCATCTTAACACCCACCAGGTGACTGACAATCCATATAAGTTTATGGTTAAGGGTGACTTTGTTGTAGCCACATGCTAATTAGTTTTTCAGATGGTGTTACCTTTTAAATGAAATCTCAGACCTTTCGGCTTCACAGATTTTCTTTCTGTATGTTTCAAATAACTTAAAATTCTTTTTTTTTTTTAAAAGAAAGAAGAAGAAGTGAAAGTTAACCAAATCCTAACCCTTGATGGGTCACCAACAACCGGGTGGTAGTTAAGAAGTTAAATCCAGTTGATTATAATGGCTGGGCTGTATCATCCCGACAACAACAGCAAAAAGAAAAACTTCTTTTTTGTTGTTCTGGTCATTAAACTGGACTCTTTGGACTTGATTTCACAAAGACAAATAAAGATTTTAAAATGTAAAATGCAAACATTTATTCCACTGTAGAAAAATCCAAAATATTTCTCCTGAAATATCAGCATCGTGTTAAATGATCTGTTCTTGCAGCGTGTACATTGTGAAGAGTTACGCTGCTTATTACAAGCTGTTATCTAAAGTGCTTCCACTGAAGTTCGACTTGAATTAAGTGTGATTTTACACTCTGTTGGGACCGTTGAGTCATCCATGTTGGTGGGATTCCCTGATGTCATTTCCACTCTGTCTCCCTGCAGCAGAACATTGTAAAGCAGCACAAAGTGTTTTTTGACAGTATAAAAGTCGTGTTTGTTCTGACTAAATGTTGAGTGGGCGACTCTGTGCTGCTGCCTCTTTGTTTAATGGAGATATCAGCGAGTGCTAATGAAGTCTGCTAATCCTCTGAACGCTCCGTTAATTCCTCTCCTCTTCAGGCCGACATTCTGCCGTTGTATTTGTTGGAGATGAGCGGCGGCAGCTGTGGTGCACTGCTGCTGATAGGTTTATTATTTTATTGCTCGGCTCCCATTTAAAGTCAATAAGGACTAATGGACTTTTGTTTAACTTGTAAGCCAGAGTTCCTTCATCACCTCGTAGCTCACCGACTGTCAATCAACTGCACTGTACCATGTGACCCACTGGAGGAGGAGCATCAGGCTTCAAAAGGGCAGTACCCACAGCACCAGGACCAGAGAGAGCCAAGTACCAGAACCAGCACCAGGACCAGCAGAAGAAACCAGACCAGCACCCAGTACGAGCTTCTCCTTCTCTTCTTCTGTCTCTTTTTTACTTGTTTTATTCCTCTTACATTTTCTTCTTGTTCTCCCTCCAGGCATGCAGTGTGTACGTTGTCCTGCCATTTTGGTTCTCATGGCACTGGTTCTGTGCAGTACTGGAGTTTCCTCTCAGCCAGACAGAGACCAGTTCCAGGACCCGGACCTGGAGCTGGAGCTGCACAATCATCGGCTGCTGCAACGACCTCGCACTGCAGGGTTCCTGTCACAGGTGAGACCGACATCGCCGAGCGTTCAAGAAACTCGACTTCAGGCACCTTTACGACAGACGGCAGTGTTACCAGATTAGCAAGAAGATCTTTTAGCTTCATGTTTCCCTACTTTGAAAGGATAGTGGGGGAAAATGTAATGACAACAAACATTCAGATTAAATATAATAATATAATAAGGATCTGTTAATAAGTGACATACAGAGATACTCTAATATCTCTGGTGCCAGGCTAGCTGTCTCCCTCTTTCTCTAGTCATTTTTATGCTAAGCAAAGCTCACAAATAGCAGATTATCTAACACTCAGCACAAAAGAAAACTGGAGGGTTTCACAAAGTGTATTTCTTCAAAGTGGACTCACTCTGCTCCAGCTCCATATTTTTATTCTTTTACTCTACAACAGCTGCACGATTTGCTCCATTCACAGTTCAAAGTAATCCTTTGTTATCTTATACCAGGCCTGGGTACAGCCCCTCAGTTCTAGCCCCTCCCCCTTTAAGGTCACCCTTTATTCAACCCAACTCTGACTGGCTGCTAGAAGATAGGTGGGTGGGACTTCTGTTTGCCTGAGAAGACTATATTAGGACATCTGCTCTCTATGACATCATAGAGATCCAAAAGTAGAAAACGCTGTGTGAAACTGAGTGTTCAGTGCAGTGTGCAGCCTGAGCTTTTGGCTCACAGGGATCAAGTGTTTGAACACTGACATCAAATATGGGCAGCCACCATTAGAAGAGGAGATGTGTGACAGGAAACAAGCAAAGGCAGAATAGGTCTATTTTAATTCCTCTTGAATAATTTTAAATAAAGATGTACGTGCTGCACAGCTTCATCCACACGAATGGGTAAAATAGTCTGTGGGTGTTTTCCATAGAAAAGTGGTGGGAATGTGAATTTATAAGCTATTTATTAACCAGGTGAATCTGGGAAAACTGACTCTAACATCTCATAAAGCATCACCTTTGTTGTTGCTTGTGTGGCATTTGGATGCATATTTTATTTTTACTGGGTAAGTTTCAGTTTGTCCACACAAATTAAAACTTCTCTGCTCAGCGGGAAGCATCCAGGATTTCCCAACTCGGAAAATGGCACCATCTCCAAAATTGGATGAGTTTCTTCATGAGCATTTAAGCATATTAATTTTTTTTTTTTTTAACTCAAAGAGAACATTAATATTGTCAAATTGTAAGTAGCTTTACAGGAGCCAGAACTGAATCCTGAAGTACTCCCATCACCAAACTCTGCTCTGGATCATTTGTGTGATAGCGCATTAAGTCTTCAGACATACGAGTGCTAATTTCTCTGCCGGTGAAGCCTAGTTTATATTCAGGGTGGTTAAAGTCCATTTTAAGCCTCAGTGTCTTCAAACCAAGAATTATTTTCAGGTCTTTTTTCACAGATGCAGATTTAACAGGATTTACAAAACCTACACGTGTCAGATTGGTGGTGTTCTGCAATAAAATATAATGATGTTCAAGTTTTTGGCAGTACCTCATGATATTCACATGCAGATAAAGCTGGCCAGCTTGTTTTGTTTTTTTTTCTCATTACTTCTTGAACTTCTCATCCACAGATTAATGTTTTGGAAAATCAGCAGATGAAACAAATTCCTCATCATTCCTGAATCCTTCCAACCTGCTCTAAACTCTTCCAACCCCCCCTAAACACCTTAATCGTCACTATTGCCAAACTCCAAACTGTTCCACGTGGCTCTTAAAACTTCTCTAAACTGTTCTAACTGGTCTCTAACTGTGCTAACTAGTTCTCCAGTGGTGCTAAACTTGTTATTCTTGATTTCCAGGAATGGAGTAAACGTGCAGTGGAGGACCTGCTCGCTCAGATGTCTCTGCCTGAGGGCGAGCTTCAGCGGGAAGCTGAGGCAACAGGAGGGAGGATGAACCTGGAGCGGTCTGTTGACCCCCCCAACAACCTGCCCCCCCGCGAACGCAAAGCTGGCTGCAAGAACTTCTATTGGAAGGGCCTCACTTCCTGTTAAAGCCCCGCCCAGGTATGTGACAACCTGCTTAAGCTCCACCCATAAACTATACCATATAACTTGCATACCAGCATCTCACGTGTCTTTTTTTTTTTTTTATCCTAGAAGATGCCAGGACTTTCTTCAACCAATGGACCAACTCCCTATAACCTGGCCTTCACCTGAGAAATTGGACGAACCAGTCAGCAGCTGGTTGGCTGCAGAATACCTGAATAATTAATGTAATTATCAAATAAAGAGAGAAATCAGTGATGTTTGTGTCTCTGCCTCCTCTGTCCTGAATCCGAACAGGTAAAAACAGATGTTCACGTTTGTTCACCGTTAACACACTGTGTCATCCAGCTGTGCAGCAGGTGTTAGCATCCTGAAAACAGACTCCAGCATGCGTGATGGGGAGGAGCACTGGGAGTGATCAGTGTGTTTGTGTGGAAACAGCAGCAGGCCTTCGTGTTTGAACAGAGAGAAAGAAGGTCGAGTCTAATTAACCTTTAATGGAGAGCAGAGAGCGAGAGAGCAAACATTGACTGAACGCATTAAACAGCTGAGAGACTTGGAGTCATTACGGGGAAACATTTCAGTCCATTTAAAAGCACAGCATCGCTTACACACATCTTTAAAAGCTTCACACTAATGTACACACTCAAGCACCACCCGCTGCCTGAACAGAAGCGACTGATTGGCTGCTGGCTGCTTGATCTTCATATCTGAGAGCACTTTAGTGTTTGGATGAAGCTTTTTACGAGAAATGTTTGTTGCTGTTATTTCAGTGTCTCAGACACAGGTTTAAGTTTAGCTGAAGCTGAGGTCAGAGTAGCAGAGTGAAGGCAAAATTTACAGCTCATCTAATGTTTGTAATGTTTTTGCTTTTTAGCTTCCAGCCTGCAGGCTTGATCCATGCTGCTGTGCTGCTGATCAGTGCCAGCCTTTAATTAATAAACAGAGCATGACAACCAAATAAAAATGTAAGTATGACATGAAAACCCTTTAAAGTGAACTGCACTTGTGTCCAGTCCCATTTCAGTTACAGTTGTGGACAAACCTGATCGGTTTAGTTAATCTCATGCAAATCATTTGCTGTTCTTGTCACTGTAGTAAAACGTAATCGTAATAAAACGGCACTAATTTATTAGGTGCAGGACAGGAGGAAGGTGACTTGAATCTGACAGACTTACATAGTTTATGGGGTTTGCAAAGGGAGGCACCAAATGGCTACAGTGTAGCTAAAAACAGCAAGCTCCAGGAGCCATGCTCTGAACCCAACGGGAAGTTTGATACGAGATGCAGTTTTAGCTCCTTTTTAGGTGATTTTACTCAAACTCACGATGCTTCGCCTGAACAGTTCATCTCCATGTTTGCTGTTTCTGATCCACAGACCTTATAAAACATTTGAGTTTTTGTGCAATGGCATGTCTGCGGTGCTGAGGTGAATTTCATGTTGTTTCGCCACATCACAAAGAGGTGCAACTCACATGTACACTCACTGGATGCTTTATTAGGTACATCTTACCACTACTGGGTTGGACCCACTTTTGCCTTCAATGCTGTTTTAATTCTTTGTGGCACTGATTCAACAAGGTCCTGGAAACGTTTCTCAGAGATTTTGGTTCATCCTGATATGACAGCAACACAGTTGCTGCAGATTTGTCGGTTGCATCCATGATGAGAACCTCCCGTTAAACCACATCCCAAAAGTGCTCTGTTGGACTGAGATCTGCTGACTCTGGAGTTCATCTGGAAACATTATTTGATTTTGTGACATGGTGTGTTATCCTGCTGTGGCCACAGAGGGTTGGCATGGTCAGCAACAATACTCAGGTAGGCTGTGGTCTTTAAACAGTGCTCATTTGGTACTAAAGAGCCTAAAATGTGCCAAGAAAATTTCCCCACACACACAATCACATAAGCAGCAGCCTGAACTGCTGATGCAAGGCAGGATGGATCCATTATCTGAACGTTGCAGCAGCAATCGAGACTCACCAGACCAGGAAACATTTCCAGTCTTCTGTTGTCCAGTTTTGGTGCGCCTGTGTGAACTGTAGTCTCAGTTTCCTGATCATATCTGACAGGAGAGGCACCCGGTGTGGTCTTCTGCTGCCGTAGCCCATCTGCTTCAAGGGTCAACCTGCTGTGCATTCAAAGATGCTCCTCTAATTGTAACGAGTGGTTATTTGAGTTCTTGTTGCCTTCCTAGCAGCTCAAAGCAGTCTGGTCATTTTCCTCTGAACTCTGACATCAACAAAGTATTTTCACCCACAGAACCTCCGCTCACTGGATATTTTCTCTCATTCAGACCATCCTCTGTAATCTGTGTGGGAAAATCCCAGCACATCAGCAGTTTCTGAAACACTCAGTCCAGCCTGTCTGCATCGGCAACCGTGCTCAAAGTCATGTAGATCACCTTCCTCGTGACCAGGTCTACACGTTTAAATGCTTTGAGTTGCTGCCATGTGACTGGCTGATCAGCTATTTGCATTAAAGATCAGTGGAACAGGTGTACCTAATGAAGTGGCTGGTGATGGTGGTACATTGTCCAGTGAGCCCCAAGTGTCACATGGTTTATAGGAGTCTAGGCCTGGAGATTCATAGGAACTCACCATTATGTGGCTGCATGCTGAAAGTGTGAGGGCCCGATCGCTGCTGCTCGTAGCTTCAATCACTGGTTGTATCTCCAGCTGAATCAGTGCCTCACCGCTCTGTCTGGGAATGGCACCCTTCACTCTGTCTGCTCCTGACTGACAGCTAAAAACCTCCTGAATCTTTCCAGAGTGATGTCATAATGTGAGTTTTGTTTTTAGCCTGTATTTGTTCTCTGAGTTACCAGTTAAAGTTTAATGTTACAGACTCCTGTTTATGATTATACTGATCATTTCCAAAAGCAACGCATCTGCGACCCACGCGACGCATTCATGGTCGTACTTTCTTCCCTCTGTTGTTGTGTCTGTGTGGTGATAACTGTTTCAGCTTCCCACTCAGCAGGAGTCGGGTGGAGGTGGTGAGTTCGGGGAAACTCGGAGGAGGAAGGATGGCGTGTTTGTTTGCTGCAAAATTAAAAAGTCAAATCACGCAGCAGGTGCTTCTCTTTGATTCTTTCGTCTTTTGTTGGATTAAACAGCCTCTGCATGCACTGCACTCAGGCTGTTTTATTCAAATGTGAGATAAATGTGTTTGAATAATGAGGATTTCTCAAGAATAATAATCAAAACAACAGCTTCAGCGCTAACCTTCATGCACCACAAAGCACTACCAATTATATCCTGAATGTGATGCTTAGTAAGAAACCCGGCAAATCATTTAAGACAGAGCTGAGCAGGTGCAGGTTCAACTGATTTGTAATCATCTTATCTTTCATACACATATGTCACATATGGCTCCTTATGTGGAATTTAAAGTCTTGACTTTAAGTGTGAGTCAGACGGATGAGGAGGAACTCAGTTTTAATAAGTAAAAGTTAAAAATGAGCAGAATAAAGTGTAAACAGCTGCGTCGCTCCTGCAGCTGAAAGTGGAATAAATTGAAAATAATTGAAAACAGATTAAACTGTTATCAGCTGGAGCAGAGTGTGTGTGTGCTCGTGCGTGTGTGTGTGTGTTATCTCAGCCTGTCAGCTGGGTGGCCTGTTTTAGCCTCTGTGTGCTTCCACGGTGATGAATGAATCTCCTGCTGACCTGCCTTTCAGCAAGGCACCATTTTATTAGCATCGATCCATTTCCTCGTCCAGTTCAGTGACATATGGTGTGAATTTAAATATTCCAAAGTGCCTAAAAGGGATCCGAAAAAATAAATGCAAACAAAAGACAAAAAAGGCAAGAGCAAAAATTTAAGAAGACTTTATAAAACATAATAATCCGTTTTTAATGGGGGCTGATTTCACATCAAGGAGGAAGTTTGTGCCACAGCGTTGGAACAGTGAAACCTGTAACAGTGACTGATTCTCCAGTCTGAGGGATCCGGGACAGTAGGAGGTGTTAGGAGGTGTTAGGAGAATTAAAGTGAGTTCATTCATCAGAGAAAATGAGATGCCGGTGCAACTCTTTGAGGACCGGAGCGGGGCGCTCACTGAGTCAGGTGTTTATGTCATAAAGGCATGTATACACTGAGCTGCAGTAATGTAATCAGGATAAAATGAGGACACGATTATGATATTCAGTTATATTATTCAGAAGGTCTTGCCTTGGCACTATCTGAATCTGTAAAAACCCAGACTGCAGTGAGATTCTGACAAACTGGTTCACATGAAGGCTGAAAACAAGCCCGCATCATTCCTACTATACAGCGATGTTTTAGTTTATTATTATTTATCTCGGTGACATCTTCAACACGGATTACTCATTACCTGGACAAAATCTGGTCATCACCCTCCTGCCTGCCTGCTTGCCCTCTGACCCTTGGTAACCTCTGGACCCTCGCAGCATCTTACTTCCCCCTCTCCCAGCAACCGCCTCCCGGACTTTAAAGTAAACCTGAGAAAATTCAGCTCACACTAATTATCTCGCATTAAGGATACCATGAAATAGACCTTAACCTCCCTCTCTCTTCCATAGTGGCTTCCCGTCCCCTGGACTCTTCCCCCACTCACTCCCCAACACACACCCCAGCACCTGTTTGCTCCCTCTGACACTGAATAAAAGATTTCAACTGCAGAGCTGTTTTCAGGACCTGCATTTTGGGTCTTTTTAGTTGTTGGCTCATGAGCCGTGACAGTAACAGGGTGGACACGTTGCGCTCTAACGAGTCGGTGAACCGCTGTGAAACATGGTTAAAAAAAAACAAAAAGGCTGAAACAGTGATACTCACTCTGGTTCTTTTAGATGATTTTTCTCCACAAAATACACAACTTACTGTAATTTGTGTAACTAGATGACCAACTAGATGACCTATTCAGAAGAGTAACAGGGCGACGGGTAATTCAGGGACACAACTTAAAAAAAGTATAAATGGAAGAAATAACCTTTGGTGTAGTAAGACTATGAATCCTCTTGGACCTTTCTGCAGCCTTTGACACAGTTTCTCACACCATCCTTCTTTCACGTCTATCCAGCTATCTCTGTCTCACTGGCACTGTACTCTCCTGGTTTAAGTCCTACCTCTCCAACTGAACACAGGTTGTTACTGTAGGACCCTTCTGCTCCACCTCTGCTCCAGTTACCCACGGTGTGCCTCAAGGTTCTATGCTAGGACCACTTCTCTTCACCATCTACATGTTCCTCCTTAGTCAGATCATCCACCGCCATGGTCTTGGCTTCCATTTCTATGCTGATAACACACAACTTTATTTCAGTACCAAACCCTCCACCCAGCTCTCCCCACAGTCACTTGTCAACTGTTTGCATGAAATCAAAACGTGGATATCAAGCTCAGCAGTAATAAACAGAGCTCTTGGTTGTGGCCCCCAAAGCCCTATTCTGGAAGTTTGCGATCTACTCATTGACATAGATGGTTCCCCCATCTCACCATCACCAGTTTACAACCTGGGCATCATCCTAGACTCCACACTTTCATTCCAGGCTCATATCAAATCTGTAACCCAAGCAGCCTTTTTTCCACCTAATCACTCACACATCACGAGGCAGCAATGCAGGGAATCAAGACTTTTGGGATTTTCTGGAATAAATGAGAAATATAACTGGCAACCATCAGCATAAGCACACGTATGTATTATTATGCACGGCATGGCTAACAGATATAAACTAAACAAAATAGGTGCCAGAAGTGAGTGAGTCATGAAGTCAACTGATGAAGTCAATTGTCTGTAGTGACTGTGAGTACTGTATTATATTTATAGGATAGTCTGTAATACAGCCCATACTTCATCTACTGTAATACTGTGTAAATACAATGTAAGATGAGGAGTTTAAGATTGCCTATAATACAGCCCACACCCATTACAATATCATGTGATTAAGTCTTTAATAGAAAAAAAACCACACTGCAACATTAAGATCATCATTTTTCTACAGACAGTAAATTAAAAGCTCAACAGATAATTAATGGACATTTGAATCTTTCCTCTGTAACTTTCTAACGATACACTGAAAGCTAAAAACACCAGAAAAAACGCTCGAATAACGAATGCTGAAACCAAACTGAACAACAAGAAGATGAATTGCATGATACGTGCCCGGAAACTGCAGCAAGAAGCTGCGGCTGTTTTATGAAGTGTCGTTAATTTGATGTGTTTTTTTGTCTTTGGCTTCCTGTGACAAATGACTTCAATCACTCACTCGTGCTGTTTTATGATTGTCTGCGTGTGACGCATTCAGAGGATGTCTGCAAACTACAGCTACAAAAAAGATCACCTGTGATCATGCCCATCACCCTAATCTGTGTGTGTGTGTGTGTGTGTGTGTGTGTGTGTGTGTGTGTGTGTGTGTGTGTTACTTCTCCCCCATTAACGTCGCGACCTGACATCAGCAGTGTTCATCCAACACTAAGTTACCAATCGGGGAGGCGGAGTCACCTCTGAAGATGGTCCTAATCTATTCTTTCCTTGTCCTCTTGTTCACTTTTTCATTTCCTTTTTCCTCTGTCATGTTTTTTTCATTTCCCTCTCTTTCTTGTTTCCCCCTTGTTTCCTTTCCTTTTTATTTTATTTCCTCTTGTTTTCTTTCTTCATGTCCTGTACTCTTTTCTAATTTATTTTCCTTTTTTCCTCCTTTCCTCATCCTTCCTTTTTTCTTGTCTAATATTTCTAATATTTCCTTCTTTATTATTTTTCTGCTTTGCCTACTTGTTTCCTCTCCTTTATTCTCATATTTCCTTTTTTCTTTCTTTGTATCCTGCCCTAACTTTCCCAGTTTTGCTTCCTTGTTTCCTCTCCTATTCTTTTCCTTCCTTGTCTACTCTAGTGTTGTTGTTTCCTCCCCCTGGTCTTCTATTTTGATGTCCACTCTGGTTTCGTCTTCTTCTGTTTAGTTTTTCTTCTCATTTTGTCATTTTTTTTTGTTTCCTTTACGTTTCTCCTCATTTCCTCTATTTTTACTGTCCTAATTGCCTCTCACCTTGTCTCCTTGTGTCCTTCATCCTTTCTCTTCTTGCTTCCTTGCTCTGAGTCTTCAACTTCCTGTCAGGACTTTCTCGGTCAGTTTAAAGCACTCTCCCAGAATCCCGCTGGGTGGGTTGCGTGGTGTGTGCTGACCTGCTAATTATGTGGACAAGATGAATCTGTGTGTGTGTGTGTGTGTGTGTGTGTGTGTGTGTGTGTGTGTGTGTGTGTGTGTAAAAGGCACATGCCTGCTGTGTTTCTGCTCATTGATTAGTCCAGACTGACAGACAAATTCACCTCCAGCCGTGTGTCTGATTGGTCGGCCTGCAGCGAGGCGTTTTATTGGTCCGCTCCTCCGCGGGGTGTCGGTGTGACGCAGAACCTCCAGCCACCGCTGCACCGTCTGGACCTTTGAACCTGTAAAAGGAGTGTTTCACACATATTTGCATGTTTATTATCTGAAGAAGACGAGGTCGGAGAACAAAGATGTGGATCAGAGACAAACGGTCAGCACATCAGTCTGAAAGCAAAGAGTCAACGTGACATTAAAGGACAGCAGGTTTACATCAGTACAGAATTCATTTACTTTTTAAAGGCATTATAAGAGAGAAACCTGCAAGTGAAGTGTGACCATAAAGCTCCTAAAATCGGTCCATAAAAAACAAAATCTTCACCTGATTTAAATTTATTCAATTTCCCCTTCGAGGTCATCTTCCTCTGCACCGCCGGACAGCATCAGCACAAAGCTCTGAATATCCAAAAAAAAAAGAAAAAGAAGAACAACAGTGAGGCTTTGACATTATAGATGATCTCACTGCTGACACAGAAGCATTCTGTGAGCTCAGGTTCAAATAAACGCTTTGAAACTAACCGGACCACAGTCCGCTCTGCACATGCTCCTCATTTGGCTTTATGTTTTTGGTTTTTTTAAATTTAGCTCTTTCCTCTGCTTATCCACAGGTTTCTGTAAGAGCACACGTAGGCTGCCATGACAGACTGCTACTTCCGCTGTACGGTTTTATACTTCCGGTTAGCCAGTTCTGTTAACTGTAATTTCCCCATTGTGGATCAATAAAGTATCATCAATCAATCAATCAAAGTCAGACCCAGAGTTAATGACAAAATTGTATTACTTTGTGCTGTAACAGGCGGCTTAATTAGTTGGAACATGAGCTCGTATTCAACTTGTGCTGTTGTTGGTTGTCACTACATCAGTCTGTACATTTTTTCAAATTATTTTATTCTGTAAATTTGTTCTTTTTCCCCAAAATTATACTACCCAGTTGTGCATACTATTACCGCATTTTTTTCCTTATGTTTTAAGTAGGGGTGGGACTTTAACGCGTTAATTTCGATTAATTAATTACGGGGAAATTAACGAATTTTAACGCATTTTAATCGCACTTTGCGCCGTGGAACGTTTCTCAGTGCACGAGTTCCCGGCATACAGATTATATCGACACACGATATCAAAAATTCAGGGGCCGCATCCTTCGAAGGACACGGCCCACCCACGAAGACCACAAAGGCCGGAAGTAGCGGCTAGTCTTCATATCAGCATCACCTGCCCTCACCTCTGCATAGCTCATGTCGCCTAGCAACCGTGAATGCGAAGCACAGCTGTGTAAATGCAGCTGGTTAAACGGAGAACGAACTTTTGCTCCTTTTTGTGGTTTAATTTTAATTCTTTAATTCAAAATAAGCTGTTAAAACAAGCATAACACGTTTCA
>JASGAU010380666.1:0-19844 GCA_030220045.1 Australoheros facetus
CCAACCACCACCGCATTTAGGTTAAAAGTTTTTACCAAGCTAACGTTAACTCCCTCCTCTTTCAGTGTGCTCTCTGTTTAATTCTGGCCCCATTTACTTCCCTTCTACCTTGAGTTGCTCTCTGAAGTCTGTTCAGTGGTGTTAGCGTTCATTTCCATGGTTTCTCGCACTCACTACAAACTGCGCGCAGCCAATGGGCGTATAATGTCATGACGTAGCGTTAAGGCATATAGTGTTCATGGGAAATGTAGGAAGTACTGCCAGGGGATAAATGACCGAGAATGGAGCCTTATGTATCATGCATGTAATGCCTCTTGCGTCACTGGCAAAAGTGGCTAGTAAGTTTTTTTTAACACCCGCCAAAATGATTTTTTACCCGCTTTTTTGCGGGTTGGCGGGTGTTAATTTAGAACCCTGCACGTGACGATAACTGCTGCTAGAAGCTCCACAGTGGCTCTCACTGCTCTGTGTCACAGAGGGTGATCATCAGAGATGTCAGGCTCTTTGTTCTGCCTGTCGATCCTCTTCCCAAAACCGAATGAGCTTTAGTAGCAAATCTTCAGTTTAGTTCAGTTTTTTCTCCCAGGAGTGAATCGTCCTTCCAGACTAATAATATAGAGGATCTTGGTGCAGGCAGGTAAACAGCTCCAGGTATGCAGATGAGAGGCTGGGATGAAGCTCACATTGTTACAGAGAGCTGAGAAGGATGGAGCCGGTTTTCCCAGTGAAATGCTGTGGGAAAATCTCATGAGTGCTTGAAGGCTGAAAAACACATCTGATCTCTATTAAAAACGCCTGATATTACACCCAGTTCAGGAGTCACAGTCTGAAAGTCTGTTTTAGTTCAGTTTAAGCAGCTGTGAGCATCAGGACGGTGAATCTGTCATACTTTAATAAACTGCAGCAGTTTAGAGAAGCACAGAGCAGTACTGGATCTACACAGCGACTGTAAATTCTTCACTGTGTGCGTGTGCAGGAGGGCATGCAGAACCAGGTGAACATGAACCAGGTGAGCATGAACCAGGTGAGCATGAACGTGGAGACGAGCGCCACCAACCAGCCGCAGTTTATCATCCAGGGAATACCTGCCATTCAGGGGGGTGTGGTCAACCTGGCCGATCTGCTCAACAAGGCCAATGCAGGTGGGAAGCATGCGTATATATACACACACACACACACACACGTGCACACTGCTGGTTTTAAGCATCATGGTTCTTTTCAGGAGATTCTGAGGAGGCGATGGCCGCCAGCGCTCTTGACTCCAACATCCAGCACGCCACCGTCGTCAACGAGGGCGGTCAGAGGGTCATCACCATAGTAACGGACCAGCATGGAAACCTGCAGACGACCGGAGGGATGGCGCAGCCGTTCTTTGTCACCATGCAGCACGGACAGCAGAGTATGATGCATATCTTTGAGTAGGAAGTGTCAAATCCTGAGGGCGTTTACATCCTGACCTTTTTTAAAAAATGATTTTTGTTCCTTTTCCGCCTTTTTCAGTGCTCGCTGTGCCGGCCAACACGGTGACTGAGGAAGTGGTGACGGAGGAGCCGCAGCCCCCGCCCTCCAGGAAGAGGAAGCTGGAGGTGACCAACAACCACAACAACACAGGAGAGACGGTGAGCGGAGCTTCCACGGCTTCAGTTAACCTGATCGGTGAACCCCACGCGCCGCTGTGGATACACAACAGTCGTGCCTACCAGCAGGAACAACTCGCTCATGTTTGTTTGTGACACACAGCAGGGTCGGGATGCTATAAACCACACAAAGAACTTAAAGTTGCAGTTCTTTTTAAAACAAATCAGGCTTCCCATTCATTGATATCTATACACAGAGGCATCATCTGGGTTTGTACAGCTTACATTTTGACCTGTTCTTGAATAAAAGCTCAGCCTTAAAAAATCTGAGCAACATTCCAATGTTGAGCAGCATTTATGTGGTATTTTACTGTGTTTAGTGCGATTGCGTCACACAGTTACCCCTTCTTTAGTCTGACTGTGTGGGGACAGTAAATGCAGCTGCGCTGGCTGATGGCAGGTAAAGATGCGAGGTCGCCTTCATATGAACCTGCACAGCGTTTACCTGAACACGTTTAAAGTTAGAAGAGACTGAATGACACTTCTTGAAAGTACATAAAACACGTAATTGGCTGAGGACTTTGGCTTTCCGGGCTATTTCCAAAAGTCACCGCAAAAAGTTGCTTTAGTAATCGCTTTTTTTTGCTGGGAAAAAAAGTTGCTAGGGGGCGTCTGAAAAGTTGCTCAATCTAGTGACAAAGTTGATAAGTTGTTCAACGGAAAGCTCGAAATTGTCATTTTTTGCTCCGCTTCTTCCTCCTCGTTTTCATGCCGGTTTTGTTTTCTGTAGCCACGTGAAGTCAAAGATGAACAGGACCGTCGTGAGATCACGCGCGCCCGCTGCGGTGTTCCTCTGAACAGCAGAAAACCTCCACCTCCGTGCTGGTACAGGATGACGAGAAGTCAAAACCAGAACCAAAGACTTCAGTTTGTTTGGGTTTTTTTTAATGACAAATTAAATGGTGGTTAAAAGATGCACGATCGTGCACTCGTGTCTTCAGCCCTGCGTTGGCTGCAGCACCCACACGAGGTTGCAAAATCTGAGAGGTGCGGGACCGGCCGGAATGACTCCAAAGCCAGTGTGACGCCACTTTTGCCGCGTGCTGCCCTTTGCAAGGGCAACAGGGGCGAGTATAACGGCCCCTTAACATCCCCATGCCTGTTGGAGTCGTGCGCTAAACTCAGCAGAAACTTATTTTATGCCGTTCTTTAACTCTGGGCGATCGCAGCTGAAGCCCAGGTTTCCTGCCCTTACTAGTCGCGAACAGCTGGCTAAGACGTAGCGTATCACCAGCGGCTTTTACCGTAACTCCGCGACCGTTTGTCCTATCGGAAAAATTCAAACGGTTCTCGGGAGCTCAGAAATGGCACTTCTCAGCCTTGTAGGGGTATCATGGTATTTGTCGCTGGAACGGCGGCACTTTGGAAGTACGTTGTACCACAGCCAACACCTTCGGAGTCATAGGGTTAAACAGTTTTGCTGCCATTTGTAATTTCCAGGCTTTCCCTGTCATTGTGCCACTCAGCTGTAATTTAGATTTGAATAAGAATACATTTTGAAGCTGGCAATGGGTTTATGACTGGTTTTCTGCTGAAAGATGAACGATTTTAATTCTTCTCCAGGAGCTGTTGCAGAGGCAGCTGCAGGAGGCCAACAGGAAGGCGCAGGAGTACAGACAGCAGCTGCTGCGTAAGGAGCAGGAGGCCGAGGAGTACCGGATCAAGCTGGAGGCCATGGCCCAGAGTCAGGCCAACACTGGCAGCACAGCAACCGGCACCGCCAACGCCGCTGCCAGCCCTGAGGAGGTGGTGGGAGGAGAGGAAGACGAGGAGGAGGGAGCCGGCGGCGTGGTGGAGGAGGAGGGTGAGATGGTGGTGTTGCAGGAGGGGGGCATCATCATGGAGGGAGAGGAGGGTCAAGTGACGCTGGTAGAGGCAGGGGGAGAAACAACGGAGGTAAGCTCCTAATGGAGAGGAGGAGGCAGGCTGTGCGTGCTGTTCTGACCCTCCCCCCCAAAAGACCTGAACCCTGCGTGAGAGACCTCCATGTACGAGGAGAGGGCGCACTGATGGAGGGAGGAGTTCAGCTCAGCGCCGTATGGAGTCCCCGGATAATTTGATGTAGAAATACATTTCATTTCTTTTTCCAAAACACCTCCTATAAAGGGATCCAAAATGGCTGCTGCATGAAGGAAAAGGATGGCCTCGGGCGGAGGGGGGACCTCGTTCGTCATAGCTGCGGTTCATCTGTCGGCAGCCATTTGTTTCCTGAATGTCGCTTTAACACCCAGCTTTCCTCCCCGCCTGGCGCCGATGAAGAGGATGGAAACGGCCGGAAGTTTTTTTTTCCCTTCATGAATTATCCCAGTTAAACCCTCTGATGCTCCTTTACTTAACGCCCTGTTTGTTCTGACCTGGGTCCACGCTGTGCGGCCTGGCACCATCCACCAGAGGGCGCTGTGAAAGGATTGCTTGGACACTACCGTCTCCATCTCCGTTTGTTCTTCCGATGTGACCTCATCATTGAACGTTGCCCCTTCGCTTCAGGAGAATGACACAAGGAGCATCTTGACTAATTTCCTGTGCATCATTTGCTTTTTTTGTTTTGAATATAGGAAAACTTGTGTTTAATCCCAGACTGACTGTGAATCCTGACATGAGCTGAACCAGGTCCATGATGGAAAGTGAACTCCTTCGTTAATTATGATGATTGTTGTTTTCAGGTGGTTCCTGAAGGCGACGTCACCTGATCAGGGCTGACTGAAGTCACGTGATGTGCTGAGGCTCTGATTAAACCCTAAAGATGATCAGTTTATTACAATAAACAAAGGCTCTGCAAAGATGTTGTACTTAGCTTCATTTTGGAGGATCTGCTCATTTAAAGTGGACCTGCTCTGCTCCGTGAGCCACTCAATAATCCTTCCTTATCTCAGTCTTATCTTCGTCCTCTGTCTGAAATTAGCTCTTTTAGCTCCTCCTCTTTAAGGCACCTTTCTTCTGATAGGCTGGACAGGAACAGAAGGTGGGTTTATTGTCTGTGACATCATAGAGATCCAAGGGTAGGATGAGTTAAAATGAGTGTTTAGCACAGTTTGAGCTTTGGACTCACAGGGATCGCTGTCAGACACTGAGCTCATTATTAGAAGCTTTGGTCATGTTTGACACGAACGTCCACCACAGGAGCAGGAGGTAACAGGAAGTAACAGGAGGGAGCAGGAAGTAAGGGGAAGCAGAGCATGTCCACTTTAAAAAGATGCGTCGGGCTGGAGATAAAGCGACTGCCTTTGTTGGTGCATTTATGAACAGTTGGATATCTAAACTCTTCAGTTCGAGCTGAACTTCAGTACAGCTAAAACCACATCTGTGTCATGCCTGTGTCTGCTGGACCTTGTTAGATCACCATGTTGGAGCAGAAAGACCATCTTCTCTGCTGATTACATCACATTTTGATGATGTCACATTTGAGTATGGAGGAGAACTCGTTAAAGTTTGGTGCAGTGTCTTTTTGGACGGGCAGCTGTACAGCCATCACTGCTGCAGCGTTTCTTTATCATTTTAACTTGTTTGATCATAAATACTGAGATAATGTGTAGCCCTCAGTCAGGACAGCCCGTGCAAGGTGACAGTAAGCTCCTCCCACCCTTCTCATCGGTGGTAGCGTTTGAAAAACAGTCTGAAGCAAATGTTTCCAACTCGTGCTGCAGATTTTCATCTGGACTCACTCATTTAGCTGCGTGTAATCAAACAGCTGTCCTACAGAAAAGCTTCATCATAATTCATACAGTTCCTGTTAGACGCCATGCATCACTTCCTGACGGGGGCAGATAGTGCTAAATGCTAACGCATACCTGGCAAAGGAAAAGATGATTGGATGGGACCAGCATCACAGGTCAGGTGTTTTTTTTGTTTTTTTTTTAACTGCTGGAAGCTTACCTTTAAACAGCCAGAAACTCACCTGGCAGGTAAAAGGTTCCTACAGCTCAGAGAGAAGTGTCAGCCAATCAGCTGAGGCTCACCTAGATCTTACCTTTATTACTCCAGTACCACTCACCCTTTCATTTTAGAGACAGGTGATGTCACACCTGAGACTGTAGGTGGGCTTGTGTGAAAGGCTTCTGTTGGCCGAGTCCAGCCCAGTCTGCTCCCTTGTTGGTGCCTACCTATGAACCTACCTGTGCCCTCTCCCTCACCTGCATGTTTTCACTTATTTTTATAAGCTCAGTGATGCCGACTTTTTTCTATGTATATATAAAGTTGTATTTTTGTAAACTGTACCTGAATGCTTAACGATGATGATGATGGCTGCCTGCGTACCTGTGATCTCAGGTGTAAACGCGTCTTTCTTTTAATAAAAGCTTGTTTTATAAGCCAGCGATGAGGCGTTCACTGACCTCACAGGAAAAATGCATTTATAGGCTTTCTTCTGTTCTTTGACTCGTGCCCCTTCCTCCAGTCATTCTTATTGTGTCATTGAAGGCAGAAATAATCAGAGGCGAGGGCGTAAAATCCTTCGAGTCCACACAAAAAGTGACAAAATAAGAAATTATGGAAACAAAGTGAAAACATTACAGGCCAAATTTACAAAAAAAAACACAAAAACTTTGTTTTTTCCATGTAAATTTATTGAACTGGTGAAAAAGTGAGTTTAATTGATACGGTCAGGCTTACAAACCTTTTCCATGGCAGTTTTTATGAGTAACAGCAGAAACAGAGGAACAACATTAATGAAAAGCTGAAAACCTTTTTTTTGTCTGTGTTTTGCCTTCAGAAAACCATTCATCCGTTCTCTTCCACTTAACGTGTTTAGGGTCAGGAGGCTGGAGCCTATCCCAGCTGTCACAGGGCGAGAGGCAGGGTACACCTGTACAGGTCACCAGCCTGTCACAGGGCCAAGAGACGGACAACCATCCACACTCACGGGCAGTTTAGAGTCACCAGTTAACCTAAACCCAGTAACTGCATGTGTTTGGACTGTGGGAGAGCAAACGCCACACAGACCCCGGCCGCGGTGGAATCAAATCTAGGACCTTCTTGCTGTGAGGCAGCAGTGGTAACCACTGCACCACCGTGTTCAGAAAACGTTTTTTTGAAAATTGATGAAGCACCCTGACCGATCCAATGCAGGGAGCATGTGAGCTCCCGCGCCTCTTTGGGTGTTCCTATTATTCTGAGGCACTTTCTGAATCGTGACGACTGCAGCTCGTTCTCAGGGAGGAGAAAAAGAAAAAGTTTTCTTAAAAACAAATTTAATAAATCGTTGGCAAGACGACTGCGGCTGTGAACAATGAAATGAAATTGTATCTGCACAGCACAGTTAGCCAGCTGGCTGTACCTGATGTAAGTTTGTGTTTTATTTATTTTGAAAATGTGAAACTGGGATGGTAGATCTACTGCAGGGCTTCTGTAGATAAAAACAATAGAATATAGATGATCTTTGAGGTGGGGCTCCTGAAAGTAAAATATTTTTATTTTTTTTTAAATTTCACTTATTTGAATTCATGTTTTAATTTAATGATCACAAAGGGTCTGAAGGGGATGAAACTACACCTCCCATGAGGCTTTGCGGTGCGGCCTGGATTTCATGTTGTAAACGCCCATTTCGTAGGATAATACCCGATCAGCTGTGATTGGCGTGCCCACCGTCCAAATAGCCGTCCAACCCTGTAGGGTGGGGGGCGGAGCCGCGCCGGAGTGGGCAAGGCTCGAGATATCATGGAGGATCAGTAGGCAAAGTGCTGCCAGCAGAGGTGGGCAGGCACAGCTCCGACCCCCGGAACTCTCAGCCGTTTACCGCCACACCAGCTGCTCCAGCATGGACATGAAGAAGAGGATCACTCTCGAGCTGCGGAACCGGAGCCCGGCGGAGGTGAGCCGTTCAGACTTTAATGACTTGCCAGGTGTCGCCCAACAGGAGCCCGGTGTCCGGGCTGCCCGCTGCGCTCCGCTCCGCTCCGCTCCCGGGCATCACTGCGCCTGGATGTTCAGCTGTTAAACCGCAGATACCGCCGGGATGACAGTCTCTTAGAGCCAGTCACGACGGGAAGTGGACCGTCTCAACTCGGTCCGTCCGCTCCCGCCCGAGCTAGCAGCCGGTTTACGGTCCTAATCCCAGCGGGACGTTCGCCTCGTAGCGTCCCGAACACCGTAACGGATCGACGGGGCGAAGGTAACTTTATGATCGCCGACACTCGGTTTTAACGCAGGGAACGGCGTGAGGAGGCAGGTTACGGGGATTAGATCAGAGTCGGAGCGAATGCAGACGGTCAGTCCCGGCCGGTTTGGGGCTCTCAGTCCCGGAATAAACCGCTACGTGTCGCCGCTTCTCTGAGCGGACATTTTTAATCTCCGGCGGGTCAAACTTCGACCGAAACGTCCTTCCACGGACATTTTACCGAGTCGGCCGCTGGTACAGCGGCACGGAGTTCATTTCAGCGTCGTTTTGTCCGTTTCTGAGGCGGTGCGACGGGCAGTAACGCGTTACCGATTTACCGTTACCGAAGCGGATTAACATTTTCCGCCTCCTGTCTGACAGAAGCGGACATGAAAGCCCGTCAGTGTAACGAGATTACCGGGTAACGGGGCGCCGGCGTTACTCTGAGGGTTTAGAGTACGGCAGATTAGGATGGATTACTGCTCATGTTCCTCTTAATCTCCGTTACAGCGCGGATAGTGAGTGGAGTAACGGAACCGGTGTGTGCGTGTTACAGAGCTGCGCGCGCATGTGTGTGTTATATAAGCCGCAGCAATTGAATAACACCCTCCGCTCCACCGTCGTGCTTCACGGAGGGTGGGGGTGGGCGCAGATGGTGATGGGGACTGCGGGGCTGCGCCTCCCCACCGGCCGCAGATTAAGGCGGGTTAAAGCGCGCGCACTGCGGGGGGATGAGGAGGAGGAGGAGGCGCTGTTATATAAACAGGAAACAGGAGAAAAGCTTCAGAATAACAAACACGATCACTAATCAATAAAGAGTTTGATCAGATTATTGATCCCCTGGAATGACCTCCATGAATGCAGCTGTGTGGAGGATCAAACATGGATAAACTGCTTTAATCCCAGCCTACAGAGGACAAAAGGGGCTAAAATTAGACGTAACTTTTGAAATACCCAAATAAAAAATTACTGCATCATCTTCATATAAGATACTTTATTTCCATATTTCTTTTATACTTTTCCTTTTTATTCTCGTCATTTCCTGCTCCCTGCATACAAACCTGATTTGTTGTAAACCTACTTCCTGTCCCGGCTGCACTTCTGAGGAACTGTTCTCTTGCAGGGGTTGGGCTAAATTTTCTGAGCAGCTGTTACCTGTTCAGGTGCATCTCTGAGCTGTCATGCTCTCAGTGATGTCAGTAAAGAAATGTGAAATCTGTGCTGGTTTCTTTCCTGCTGAAGCCCAGTGTGTGTGTGTGTGTGTGTGTGTGTGTGTGTGTGTGTGTGTGTTAAATGCAGACACAGGTAAGCTTGAACTGCAGCCACACACCTGTACATGCTTTAATGCAGGTTCATATTTGCTGTTTTATTTTGCTCAAGTAATGCAAGTAAAAAAACAAAATGTAAGCATTTAGGTCAGGGCCTTTTATTGTGAAAGAAAGGAACAAGAGAACTTCCATTTCCTGCATGAGTGCAACACATCAGGTTTCCTTGGACATTTCTATGAGGTGTGTGTGTTAATTAGGCTTGGGGGGGGGGGGCTAACCTCAGGCTACAGCTGATTGGTCAAAGAACATTTGATGAAACAAGTATTTAAGATGGGGTTTTCTAAATGATTCAGATTATTTCATTGCAGATCATAACGTGTAAATATGTATTAGAATAAATTAATAAACAGCACATCAGCTAACACATCTGAGCAGCGTCATTATGGAGAAGTTAACAGTGAGTCCTATAACGGTGCGGTTAGTGTCACTAAAATGAAAAACAGAACAGAGTGAACTGTAAATCTGACCTCACCTCTGCAACAGAGTAAGAACACACATTTTAATAAATTCATTATTATCGAAGCACAGCAGTGACGGGTTATCACCACCGCCTCCTCGCCGACCTGCAGCCTCCCATCCAGCGTCCGCTCTGCTCCTCCTCCCAGATCCGCTCCGGATTTCACTCCATTTGCTCGGATTAGTTCTCCACACTCGGGACTCTCTGCTCACTTCGGCTACACTTCCCCTGCTGCTCTGCACAGCCAGCAACCTGCTCGGTTCTCCACATTTGATCTAACTGCAGCCCCCTGCATATTTATCTCAGTCACGTGTAGCTCGTGTTGCAGCACCCTTCAAATGTGTGTGAATACATGTTGCTGGGCACCCCAGCATGCCACCATCACTGTTTTACAGGGTCAGAATGACATCCTCTATGGTTCTAGTATTAACTCAGACTTGAGTTACAAAAATTCTAATTAATGAATAAATATACAAAATCAACATCATAATAGTAATAATAATAATTTAGATTTCTATAGCACCTCTCAAGAAACCTAAGGAAGCTCTACAAAGGAGTATAACTAAACGAAAAGGGCTAGAGGTTAAAGGCCTTGTTGAAGAGATGAGTTTCGAGAGCTTTCTTAAGAGTCCAATGTGGGGACATTGCTAAGCTCACGGGAGAGAGTTATAGAGGATGGGGGCTGCCACACTGAAGCCTCTGTCCCCAAAGGTTATGGAGGCTGGTGCGAGGAACAGCAAGCAGACCCGTGGAATCTGGAACCTGTCTGGGACTTGCTGAAAATCCTGAACAGGACCCCATTACAGTTGTCCAGCTGGGTGCTGACAAAGGCATGGATAAAGGTCTCTGCTAAAGGGTCAGTGAGTGATGGCCCAAGTCAAGAGATGTTATTAGGTGGGAAAAAACTGCTTCAGTCACAGATTTTAATATGAGCCTGGAATAAAAGTGTGGAGTCCAGAATGACACCCAGATTGTAAACCTCAGGGATGGTGAAATGGGGGAACAATCTATGCCAATGAGTAGATCTCCAAACCTCTGGAGCAGGGCTCTGGGGGCCACAACCAAGACCTCTGTTGAGCTTGAATACATTAGATGACATCTCTGTTTTGATTTCATGCTGACAAGTTAACAAGAATAACAAATTCTCGGGGGGGTTGATACTAAGATAAAGTTGTGTTTCAGCAGCATGGGAATGCAAACAGAGTCTATGGCGGCAGAGATGGGGTCCAAGTACAGAACCTTGAGGCACACTGAGTTAACTGAGGCAGAGGTGGAGCAGATACCAGGAGAGTGCTGTACCAGAGCTGTACATGGTTGCACATATGTTGCTGGAGTTGGGTGACCAATGCTCTAAGATTTTGCTGAGGAAAGGAAGGTTGGAGATTGGTTAGTAAGTAGCTGATGGCGTCGCAAGCCACAGGATATAAACCTTTGTTATATTCTGTGCCGCAGCAGGGTAGGAAGCACCTGGTGTCTGATCAAGGCAGCAGCAAGTAGTGAAGCCGGGACAGGGAGGCAGAACCAGGAGAGCACACAGTGGACAGGAGTGACAAGTAAAATTCAGTTACATGGTATAGCCAGAGAATCACCTGTGAGCTGGGGTAGGCTACCAGCTGTTTGGCAGACAGTCACATGATCAGCAGCATCCAGGTACCAGCTGATCAGTGAGGAAGGTGAGTACTGTCAGATACAGAGACAGCAAACTGATGGCAACAAATGTAGCAACAAAATAACCAGGTCCAATATGCAGTGAAAATCAGGCAGATGAGCACAGAACGCGAAGTCTGGTTACACCAACATCCTCTCTGTCCAGAAGTAAAAGGGGGCGTGTTTTGTCTTCCATACAGTCAGCTGTAGATTGGATTAAAATGTTCAGTAATGATCAGTAAATTGTGATTCTTAAGCTGTGTTTGTGTTATGTTGAGGAATGGTACTGATGTCACGGATCAGGCGATTATGTCCCATCATGCTTTTCTCCATCCTCAGATAGCGGAGCTGGTGCTGGACAACAGCCGCTCGGCGGACGGCGAAGTCGACGGTCTGACCGATGAGTTCACGGAGCTCGAATTCCTCAGTATGGTCAACGTGGGTCTGACCTCGCTCACCAAGCTGCCCTCACTGCCCAAACTACGCAAGGTGCTGCGCAGTGTCACCTGTCTGACATCAAATACCTGTTCAAACACTTTTCCATCAGGTGGTTTCAGGGGGAAGAAGAAGAAGTCGTTTGTGCATTAAATGTTGTTTGATTTAGAGCACTTCCCCTGTAGGTCAGAGCGGAGTCTTCAGAAGACAGAGCCTTAAAGGTTCCTGGATGGTGATATTTATGTCCAGCGGGGGGCGCCTTTGTGCTTTGACTCCACACACGTGTATCATACGGTGGACCAACACCGCCAAAATTCATGTTTGGCTGTTAAGTTAATAAATAAATCAATGCATAGTGGAACCAGCAAATTAATAGCAGAAATTTCAGGAGGAAATTTTTCATCAGCCTACATTTATTTTAGATTTCATGCCCATAATGTGGTTCTCCTGACTCTTCTCTTATGGTTCTCTAGATGATTCTTATGGTCCTGGCTGCTCTTATTGCCCTCCTTACTGTTACCTTACTGACTGTTCTTATGTTTCTCCTGATGGTTGTTCTAGTCCTTCTGTCTGTTCACAGCATTCTCCTTCATGTTCATGTTGCCCTCCTGAAGGTTCTTCAGGTGTTCCTGACTATAATGGTTCTTTTGACTGTTCTTATGGCTGTCCTGACTGCTTAAGGTTCTCCTTATGTTCTCTCTGTTTCTCCTCAGTTGGAGCTGAGTGATAACAACCTGTCAGGTTCTCTGGAGATGCTGTCGGAGAAATGTCCGAACCTGACGTACCTGAACCTCAGTGGGAACAAGGTCAAAGAGTTGAGCACCGTCGAGGCGCTGGTGAGGTTCTCGTACCGCTGCCAGCTGTGTGTACAGCGAACGCGCTAATCTGTTATTGTTTTAACGCGCCGTTTCCTGCCACAGCAACACCTGAAGAGCCTGCAGAGTCTGGACCTGTTTAATTGTGAGATCACGTCTCTGGAGGACTACCGGGAGAGCGTGTTCGAGCTGCTGCCTCAGGTGACATACCTGGACGGCTTCGACCAGGAGGACAACGAGGCGCCTGATTCTGAGGCGGACGATGAAGGTGAGGCTCGGCTCAGACAGAAGGCGGTCCTCGTCCTCCTCCTGGTCTCTGTGTCATTGTGCTCTGTGTTTGCAGATGAGGATGGCGAGGACGGGGCGGGGCCAACCAGCGTGTATGACGACGAGGAAGATGAGGACGAGGACGGCTCAGAGGGTGGAGAGGCGGGACTGGGCTTCCAGGTGAACCGGGGTAAACAGGTGAGCAACTCAGACTTCATCCTGCAGGTGGAGCTGCAGGTGGCTCGGATACCTGAAAAATATTATATCTCAGTTTTTTGATCAGTTTGGGTTCAGGGTTAAGGGGGCTGTGGTTCAGGTGGTAGTGGATCATCTACTGATCGGTCGGTGGTTCGGTCCCCGGCTCCTCCAGCCTGCCTGTCAAGATACTGAAGCCTGACTTTCCCCGATGCGTCCATCGGTGTGAGTGTGTGAACGCTGAAGTGCTACTGTGTGAATGTTGTTTCATTTTCAGTCAAATTCCTTTCCTCTTATGGCGTTTTTGTTCTCTTCCTGTCTGACTCACATGGCTCTCTGCCCAAAGTGACGTCAACTAAGAGCTTCCTTATTGTTGTCCAATCAGAACCTTTTACTTTTTCTCAAGTTAATCCACTGCTCTCTCTCTCTGCTCTCTGTGCTTCATTTTAGGATGAGGATGAGGAAGATTATGCAGAGGAGGAGGAGGAAGGTGAGCATGTGATATCGTGTTGCAGCTGTATGTAGGGCCCAGGTGGGTGGAGCTTGCTCTGATTGGTCTGTTCTGTTTCTACAGAGGATGTGGCAGGCACTCAAGGACAGAAGAGGAAGAGAGAGGCAGACGATGATGGCGAGGAAGATGACGATGAAGATGAGTAATCCTGCAGCTGACCCTCGTCTGTGTGGCGTCCCATCCTGTCACCCACCGCCGCCGCCACCAGCAGCGTCCCCCTGAGATAGTTTGCGTTTGTGAATCACGTGTTTATTTTTAGAGAATTTCTGAGAGATTTTGTCTGAACCCGTCACTTTCTGCTGAAGACGCCACGTTTCCCTCCTCTCCTCGCCCGAACTCTGACCCTCGTCTGACCGCCTCGCCGATCCGCAGCTTCCTGCATCCTGAGTGGGTTTCAGCGCCTCCCAAGGCACGCAGACTGGAGCAGACAGGGATCAATCCACCAACGCTCCGATTAGTAGATGACCTGCTCGACCTCCTAAGTCACAGCCGCCTCAAATTAAACAAAAACAACAAGCGGCCGGCGATTATCCGAGTCCGATCGCCCGGACGCCGCCTTTTTTACTGAGAGTCGGAGCTGCCGCCATCCAACAAGCGTGGCGTTTCACCTTCCTGAGGAGCAGGAAGCTCTCTCCCCCTCTCCTGCAGTCCTGACCGCTATTTCTTTTTACACTTTTACTGTTTGACCTTTGACATCAGAGGCCATTCTGCAGAAACAGGAAGTCCAAGCGTCCTCGGGAGGCTCATTCTATGTTCTTCGCCCACACTGAATCTGATCCTCAGTGTTTAAAACAGACCAGAGAAGAAGAAGCCGGCTCACGCTGCAGCCGCATCGCTCTCTGGTGTGTGACAGGAGAGGAGAGCGCCCCCTTCAGGATGTCACATGTTTCAACCAGGGATCACAGGGGCTCGCCTGCTGCAGCTCAGGTCCACATTGCGGACCCTCCTGGTGTGTGTTTGATTTGCTGTAGGGGTTTTACAGGTGTGGATGGGCAGGGTGGGAGGAGTTATTAGTTCTGTTGTGTTTGTTTTTGTTTGTGATCAGAAGCTTTTACTGATTTTAGACGTGAACCCGAGCGGCTCGTCCTCAGGCCGCCCGTCTCTTCGTGACGTTCGGGCTGCCGTCGTGCCACACTTCAGGCTCCGCGTCCTACAGGAGAACCTAAACTTTGACCTGAAGTCGTCAGCCAATCACAGCCAGCACCTTAGTGTCATTTAGTGGCTCTGATTGGTTGTGTGTTTATCCAGGTGCCTTGAAAACATAAATGTCTGGAGTTGTACTGAAGTCCCTCAAATGAAACCCATCATTTCAAATTAATCAAACTTTATTTACATAACAGCTTTAATACAAATCAGACCCGATTCAATGAAGAACCTAATGCTGAGGGGAACGTATCACAAAGTAACTTGCCAAACAAAATATAATGTTCTCAGAAAACCTTCTTTAGAGAAGAATCAGTGATACAGTGACATTAAGATAATAATGATTAATAAAATTAACAGTGAGTCTGAGGACACAAAGATAATCAAATTAGGCTGAGCAGATGTTTGTGTGATCCGGCAGTGCTGGAAACACACACGCCTGTTACAGCTTCTGACTTTATGGGTGTGCACTGAATTGTGGGAACTCCTGAACAGAACAGCGCTTTTCTTCATCTCGTGGACTCGTTTTCAGGGGGCGGAGCCTGAAATGGGGTCACATCTAATTGAGGCGTCGTGCAGCTGAACGTGACGCGGAGCGGGAACGTTAACTAAACTCGACCAGGCAGAAAGTTTACGGAGAGATGAATATCGACACGTGAACCAGAAGAAAGACGAGGACGCGTCAGCCGCCTGGGCTCCTCTTTCTCCGGTTCCTTCCTGTCCTGCCACTTCCTGTTTGGTCCTCACTGAGCAGCACGGCTCTGACTTTGAACAAACTGCTGTGAACGGTGAGCTTTGCTCACATTTACACTCCTGAAAGCAGCACACCGTTTTATATCCTCTGATGTTCAAGACTTCAGGTTAAATCAGACATGCTTTTAAAAGGTCATGTGATTCGGTCAAAAGCTCCTGAATAACCACTGGAATAAAAACTGTGGTGAGATTTGTGTCTGTATTTTAAGAAGTTTTTATTTTGTCTTCACATAGTTGAGTCTACTTTGTTTCTAATGTAGAACACGCAGAGTTAGTTTGGTTTGAATCCATTTAAAGCTGGAATATTCAGGAGTCTTCTAATGATAAGAATATCGGTCTGAGGTGAAGGAGGCATCTGTGAAATAAACTGAATTTATGTGGATTTAAACGCTTCTTTGATGCATTTCAGGGACTAAACGACCACCACGAAACAATTCGACTAAAGCACAAAAAACGTCACCCGGCGGTCGAGTGAGACATCGAAGTTACGTTTTAGTGAAGCGAACAGGAGCGCGACAGCATCGGGAAAGTGCGTTTGCTTATTTCCCGCCAAAAATAAAAACCGATTTGACTCGGTTACGTTCCGCGTGGTCGCCCCACAGTTTGAACGCGGTGCCGGTTCTCTGCCGGGAAGTGAGGTCCCGTTGCCGTGTTAGCGCCCCCTGTTGGTCGTCACACAGACACAGCGCTGTCTTTGAACTGGTGTGTTGTCGTTCAGAGTGTAAAGGTCAAAGGTCATGAGTGTCTGATCTGTTGATGTCAGGGTTATCATATCTAAGGCAATACTGTAAATAGACTCAGGTTTTTATTTTTTTAAAGATATTAAAGATGTGTTTTTTAAATATTCATTTATCTGCAGCGAGGTAATAGTTAACCCCATATTTGACCTTTGACCCCTCACCCTGTCTGTAGGGACAAAAAAAGTTTGACTTTTTGTGGTGTTAAAAAAGTGTTTGAGTTTTAAATAAAATAAAATAAAAATAAAAAAACAATAAAAAATGGAAAACTGGAGCCTGATGATGTGTTCAGTTCAGTCAGGAAAAACTGGAGAGTTAGTATCACCGAGTCCATGAAACCCTCTGAACAGGAAGTGTCTGTAAACACCTGAGCTCAGGTGTGTGGTTCTTTGGACTTGAAGAGAAATAATCAAAGCCCCGAACCTTTGATCATCGCCTGTAAGACGCAGAGCAGGGCTCACACAGCTGAATGTGCCCTCTGCATCGTCTGACAGGAACCGTGTCTTCACCTGAAGGGTCAAAGGTCGCTGAAGCAGGTGAGTTTCGTTACAGGCAGTGAACAGAAAGAATCTTCCTCCTCTCTAACCTGTTTCCTTATTTGCTTCCTTAATTTCCACCCTTCAGTGCTTCTTTGTTCCTTATTTTTTCTTTCCTTCATTATTGCCTCATTCCACTGTTCCTTCCCTCCCTACGTCCTCCCTTGCTTCCTTATTACCCTTTTCCTCACTTCTTCCTTCCTTCCTTCCCTCCTGTGCTTCCTTCCCTTCCTTCCGCTTTTACTTCCTTAATGTTAATGTTTTTTTTTACCATTTATGTTTAAATTTTTTACAGAAGTGTGAACCTAAAAAAAAAAATGATCACAAACTAAATTATCAATATTTTTTTTTGTTCCTGTGAGTGATTGCATTTTTCCAGTGTTTAATGATCAGGTGATTACACTGTAACACTGTAACATGTTTGTCTTTGACAAGCAAGTCTTATTTTCTTTTTTGCCCCAAAACCCATAAATACATCAAATACATCAATTTATTGTTATTCTTTCTCTTATTTGAACATTTACCATTTTAACAGACAATTTTTGAAGAGAAAACAACTTGGAAATAAAGGTTAAACCCTAAATGAAAACCAGTGGTAACTGGCTTTATAGGTGAGAATGATGCATGTGTTTATAATATACAACATGTTATTAATATATAAAGCAAAAAACATTTTTTTAGCTTGTTTACATGTACAGAACAAGAAAATGTAGTTTAAACCCAAAGACAAGAGAAAAGTATAAATTTGTTAGTGTAATTGATTGATTTGATCTGCAGTTTGTTTCATCATCCTGAGGGGGGCGCCATCATCCTGCAGAGTACATTCATCCTCCCTCAAACAAATGCTTAGCTTTTCTTTCCTTCCCTATCTCCTCGTCTCCTTCACTCCCTCCTTTATAAAGTGTGTCATTGGGCCTCTTCATCAGTTGGCGGAAAGGAACTCAATCAGCCAATCAGTGGGAGGATCTCTGAGCTTTTGTTGATGGCCATTTGAATAAAACTTTAAGCAGTGACGCTGCAGCCACTAAAGAACTTATTGATCCTTTTACTCAGTCAGGATGTAATCGATTACTCAAATTTCTCTGACGTCCAGGTGAATAAGGACGACATTCACAGGCAGTGTTCCAGAGTGGGTGTGGTTTAAAATAGCTGCTGCTGCTGAGGCTCTCTGACGTGTTTCATTTTAAATTAAAATGTCTCTCAGGAGGCTCAGGAATACGCCTCGCCTACATCCACGGAGTCATTTAACAATAATCACGGATGAGTCACATGTCAAATGGTTTAAGCGGCAGGTTTTTGGGTTTCCACGGTGAGGCTTCCAGCTAAAGAGTCTGGTCAGCACGTGGGCTGCGGTGACATCACCCACTGGTTTCTGTAGTTTGGAGGCCTCAAGATCAGCGGTTCTGGTGAGGGAGGCCCCAAGATGGCGCAGTGTGTGATCCTCCTGTGATCAGCTTCAAGTGCCGAACTGCTTTTTTCTCTTTAATACTGTCGCGGACTGCTCTTTTGTTTTCGTTTTGCATGCTTTGAAATCCCTAACTCAGTAATCCACGAGGTGGTTATTGACTGAGTGATAATCCGAACGTACTACAGAGGAATATGTCTGCCAAGAATAAACGAAAGGGAGCACATGCTGCTAGTTCAACGAGAACGAGTTAGCTGCGGAGAACGTAAATGCCGTAATGGAAGGCTGTCACGACTACACTGAACGTTGGAGCAACTTTGATAATGAAAATTTTCCTCCTCTACCGCTCACCTCCACGGGACTCGCCTGCTCCAAAAAAAAGATAAAGTCTGAAAAACTGAACGGTGACAACATCATTGAAACACGCTCCAAGCTAATCAACGAGAGAGCTGATGGTCTGGGATTGAAGTTGGGGAACAGGATCGATACACTGGAGAAAAAAATCGATACCAGCATGGCTGAAGTTAAAGAATTGAAAGAAAACCTCGATCTCATCAGAAACTATGTTTCACAAACTGGCATTCGTACGGCCCATCTCATGAATCATGTTGCTGAGATGGAGGCCTATTCCAGACGCTGGAATCTGAAGTTATGTGGACACAGCGAGAGGGAAGATGAGGATGCTCGCCTGGCAGCCCTTAAAATCTGTCAGGCTATCATTCCTGAGGAAAAGAACATGCTTGTATCTTTCTGAGATGTTGCCCACCGCCTGGGTCCCAAGAAGAAGGATCAGAGCGCTCCTAGACCGATCATCATCAGGTTCCTATCCCGGCGGCTACGAGAAGTCTGGTTTGGAAAGCAGCAAAAGAAAATTCACCATTTCTTCACAACAAGCTACGCTTCACTGAAGACCTCTGAAAGTCCAACCGCGAGAAAAGGCAACTTCTGTGGCCATCAGAGGCCGAAGCTAGGAAGAATGGGGGGGCTATTTCGTGGGTGGCTGTGCCTTTATTGAGGGAAAAGAAATACCATAATCTTGTTAGTGTTTCCCTTAATGCCAGGGGGTTACGCTGTAGTATTAAACGCAAAGCCTTATTTTTATTTTCCAAAAAGATGAATACTGACTTTGTCTTTTTCGAAGAAAGCCACTCTACCTCTGATTATAATTTCTGGAAGTCTCAATGGGGTAACAATATTTGGATGTCTCAGCACGTGCTGCCCGTGTTTGTATTCTTCAAAATAATTTTAATTTTTCAATTTTAAAATCTGAGTCAGATCCTGGTGGCCATTACTTAATTATTTCAATTGACTGCATTTTCAAAATTCATTATTTTTAAAATCTATGGCTATAATGACAAAAATAAAAATATTCGCTTGTTTTGCCATATTGAAGATCGATTAGTAGACTGGATAACACTTATCCGGACGCTAATATATTAATAGGAGGGGACTTCAATGTTGCTCCTGATAACTCACTTGATAGATGGCCACCACACTATTCTAATAGTACAAACAGCTATTTAAATGCTTTCCTAGAATGATTTAGTCCTGTAGACATATTTCAATTCAATTCAATTTTATTTATATAGCGCCAAATCACAACAAACAGTCGCCTCATGGCGCTTTGTATTGTGGGTAAAGACCCTACAATAATACAGAGAAAACCCAACAGTCAAAACGACCCCCTATGAGCAGCACTTGGTGACAGTGGGAAGGAAAAACTCCCTTTTAACAGGAAGAAACCTCCAGCAGAACCCCTCAGAGAGGGGGGGTCATCTGCTGAGGGGGGGCTGAGGGGAGAGAAAAGACATGCTGTTGAAGAAAGCCAGGGATTAATAATTAATTATTAAATGCAGAGTGGATTATAAACAAAGTAAATAAGGTGAA
>JASGAU010380667.1:0-17539 GCA_030220045.1 Australoheros facetus
AGAAGTCCAGTCGCCCTTTTTAAAGCTCTAGAGAAAAGCACAATATTTGTTTGGCTACACCAGACAAGTGTGGCCGTATGAAAAGAAGAAGAAGAAGAAGCAGGAACAGCCTTTATTGTCCCACAAAGGGGAAATTCAGCTGTAACAGCAGCCACAGATATAAAAGTTAAAAGATATAAAATGAAGAGTAACAGCATAAGTTTTTCATAAAGACATTTCATAAAGAAGGTGGATGTTGTGCGCACACATTCCCAGTTCAGGAAGGAAAAACAGGAAACGGCCCCAAAGGAATGTGAGATGGTGTGAGAAAAACGATGACGTCTGGCAGGCGTGAGTTCTTAAAAATATTTGGGGAACTCGCAAAACTCTGGGTTAAAAAGTCTGTGGTGTAACATGAAGCCCAACTTAGCCAAGTCTAAAAAATAAAGGCTAAACGTCTGAAGTATACAGAGGCTGAGCGCAGCTCACTGACTCACTGATGCACATTTATTTCTGTAAATTCTGGCGCGGCGTAACATTGTGCTTGTCACCCAACGTGTTTGATGGGATGTCTTTGAGATCACAGATGTATTTAGGTTTCCCCCAAATCTGTCAAAGAGCAACAAAGGCTTTTTGTTGCCATCCTTACATGCATTATGTCAAATCTTTTCATTGCTCGAGAAATTGACTTCAAACTCCTTTCATTGTCAATAAAGCCTTTGTTGTTCAAACTGAGGGTTGCTTTTTGGCACTACATATCCTGACGAACTTTTACAGTATGATGCAGTATTCAGGAACGAGCATAGATGAGACCCTGAGCATATTTTCTTTGATTAGTTTCTTTCATTAATCTCTTCCTTTACTGCTTTCCTGATCGACACGCCCCTTCAGTCGTCGTCTTGGCCACGTTGGAAAACATATTCAAACCTCCTGAACTGAAGGCCTGGGAGCCAAGACACTCTATTTTTACAACGCTGTAAGGGAGACTCAGAATCAGCATATTTTTCATCTATAGCACATGCATCACATCACACCCCATAGACGCAGAGAAAAAGATTTACAGATTTAAAGCGGAGAACAAATTTACTTCACACTATCTTTATGAGATCTGATTTCATGCTCTGCAGGTTTGTGTGCACTGCAGACAATAACATTGCAGTAATCATGCAAGTCCAATTTCCAAAAGAATACAACCCTGTATTTCACATCATACTGCATGTTTCAATCTGTAAGATATAAAGAAAGCATAAAATGTGCGATTGCTTTGAGCTTCATGCTTTTATCACTGGCCAACAAAAATATGAGTCACCTTGTATAGTTATGGTTACAATAACGGTTTACTGAGCATGTGATGAATGGTGTTTATTTAAATACTTACACATTTCTTCATGAGCTTTGTAGGGATGGTTGCTAACGAGTATTATTCATGTGAGTACAAATATATGAGATCGAATGAATTCAGTGTTCTCGGGCGAAACGAGGTGCACCTGCGAGGGTCAGAGGTGACGCTTTGTAGCTGTCCGTGAACTGGAGAAAATCTGGCATTAGATATTCTTCATGAAAAGACAAAATGAAGGCTCGAATATATTCTGTGGATGTCTGAGAACAAAAAAGTCAGTAAGACCCCAAACCTAAAATTGCATATCAAACATCGATTTACAGTATTTTATACAGGAAGTGGGCATGAACAGTGCTTCAGTCTAAGGCTCGATACCCCACAGTGAATGAGAGTCTGACCCAGTGTCCTAACCCGTGTGAACCCAGTGTGCTGTGTTCATTTAAAATAACACTAGGCATGTTTTTATATACAAGCAATCACAAACATTATAATCTGTCATCTTCAGCTCCTGCTGGGATTCAGGAAGAAGCCTTCCCTCCTAGTTTGGCTGTTCTCAGATCAGTTCCATTCAAAAAGAACCAAAAAGGCCGGTGTGGGTTTATGAGGACGGTCTTCAAACCCACCGATAGTTCTTAAAGTAAAAAAATCAGTGTGATGTGTATTTTCACCTGTGTGTAAGGACATCATTAATATGTGTTCCAGCTATAAATTTGATTTGTGGAGGGGTTACATGATGCAGTATTACAATAGGCAGTATAGATCAGTAGCTCTGCACGTAGAGCATTAAATGTGTAAGAAAGATGAACAGTTAGCTGATCCAAAGCTCCTACAGGTGTTCTGGGTGTAGTATTCTCAAGTGAAGCTGGCACATTTCTTTACGTTAAAGTTTGTGTTTGTTAAAGGGTGACCTGTGCCCTACATATTTGCATTCATGCTTCTGCATGCTGGAGTCCCTGCCCTGGCTTCGTCACGCAGTTTTGGAACGTGCAGAGCGGAGTCCCGGGAAGCATCCGGTTGAATTTACACCTTGTGAAAGACAAGGAGGAAAAGAGCTGACATAATGCTCAAAAAGTACTTGACAATTCTAGCAGTAGCTCTGGTATCAGCCCCCCCCCTTCTTACACTGACTCATTCTGGCAAGCCAAATCCAACCTACCACAACAGGGACACAAATGTCAAATCTGTGTGAGCGACAGCTTCACAAAACCAAAGCCAAAGGGGGTCTGATCTACTCTGGCTCTTAAGATGAGAAAATTATGCATTTGTGTAGAGGAGCAGGAGCAGATTAAACCCCTTTGAATCCTGGACCAAACATTTTCTATATTTTACTTGAAACTGTATTTATTTAAAGATATTGCATACTTTATATGGAGCTCTGCTTCTGAGGCACAGACAGCTTTTAATTGGCGTTTGTCTGGGGTGAAGGAAACGTCCGCATTCACATGTAGACTACCCATTAAAACAACAAAAGAAGCCTCTCTGTGACAGCAGGTGTCTTTGAAAGCAGATGAAAAGAATCCATCTTGCACGGTTGTAGTGTTCAGTATCTCCCCTCTCACTGTGTATTTGTTTGTGCATACATGCAAGAAGCTGCATGGGATTACAATTAGTGAAATAATCTACAAGCTTCTGTTATACTACAATAATCAGGCAGCAATTACACACAAATTGAAAGTAAAAAATTTAATAAAATGTGCAGTGCATGTACCAAAAAAACAGGTACCAGAGTAAATATAGAGCTAACTAAGTTTGTTGATTATTAATGTAATTAGTTTACTTTAGTCAGTGTTATAGCACAATTAATTATCGTTTGTGAAAACTGCTGTGTGGTGTAATTATCATGTTAATAGACAAATGTTGTGAGACTCATGTGGTTATTTCCGGAAATGAAACTTTCTTAAAGAGTGGCAGAAACGGCTGAGCCGGCTGTAGCCAACAGCTCCACGCACAGTGTCGGCTCCCTGGAATAACTCGCTGTCACACTGAAATGTTGTCATTATTATAATTAGTTCCACCTGTGTTTTTCTTGATTAAATGAGTCACCCGTCTGCAGGAGTTCACAATATCATGACTCAAACATAAAGAGGGAACAGGAGGCGATAGTGTTGCTCCTCAGCAGGGCTCCACACCTTCACCCTCGCTCTCGTCAGAGACCCAGTCCCTGCTGGAAGCAATGCAGCAGATGCATGCTTGCAGTACACTGCAGAGAAAAGGAGGGAGATCAGGAGAAAATGAAAATGTGTATACAGCAAATGATGTTTATCACTTAAAGAGTCAAATGGCTGATCTGGAATCTGAGGTGTCCATGTGAGATTCTAAACACATTCAAGATGAACTTTGCCTAAAAAGCAAATGAGAGCAGGTGGAAGCAGCATGAGCATGAAACCTGCAGACAAATCAGACAGTTTCTAACAGGCTGAAATATTAACATCAGGATCCATCCATCCATCCATCCATTTTTTTCCGCTTATCCGGGGCCAAGTTGCGGGGGCAGCAGCCTAAGCAGAGAAGCCCAGCCCTCCCTCTCCGCAGCCACCTCCACCAGCTCATCCGGAGGGACCCCAAGGCGTTCCCAGGCCAGGCGAGAGATATAATCTCCCCAGCATGTCCTGGGTCTGCCCCGAGGCCTCCGCCCGATAGGACATGCCCGGAACACCTCACCCAAGAGGAACCCAGGAGGCATCCTAGTCAGATGCTCGAACCACCTCAACTGCCTTCTTTTGATGTGGAGGAGCAGCAGCTCTACTTTGAGCCGCTCCCTAATGGCCGCACTCCTCACCCTATCTCTAAGGGAGAGGCCAGCCGCCCTTCAGAAGAAGCTCATTTCTGCCGCTTGTATTCTCGATCTTATTCTGTCGGTCACTACCCAAAGCTCGTGACCATAGATGAGGGTAGGGACGTAGATCGACCGGTAAATCGACAGCTTCGCTTTCACGCTCAGCTCCCTCTTTACCACGACATCACTGCAGATGCAGCCCCGATCCATCTGAGGATCTCCCGCTCCCTTTTCTCTTCTTTATATAAAATGTTATCAGAGCCAATGTGTCAGTTTGTACCGAGTGGTCAAATGTTGCAGTTATGACCGAGTAGACTATAATAATAATAAACTTCAACATCAACCAAACTATTTTTACTGGAATCAGAATATTCCATAAGCACCAGACATAGACTCAAAATCTCTTCAATTTTGGAAAAAATGAAATGTATCAATAAATTGTAATAACTCCATCTTTTAGGCCAGGTGAGAATCAGGCATCATCATGATTAGAGGCAATGCTTTGAACTAATTTTATTTCCCATTTGCACATCACCAGAGGAAGATGGCATTAAGTCAGACAGAAATGTAACAGGCATAATTTGTGCAGAGATTTAGCGCAGCCACGATCAGCTAAGAGGTCACCGAGGTCCTGACCTTGGTATTATTTTTAAACAAGTCAGTAAAAATTAACATGAATCACTGAGACGGTCCTTCCGAGGTATGGCCTGCTGTACAATGCCTCCGATGGGGTTTTGTGCAAAATAAAGTCCTTTTACAGTTTTCAAAAATTAAAATCAAATCCAAAACTTAAATATGACATATTAAGAGAAATAAATCTGAACCTCACTCTTTTCTGAACTGTTTTTCAAACATCCCAAAGTTCAGCTACAAGTGTCTTTACCAGAAAACAGCAGTGACCAATGGTTGGTCATTGACTGTAAAAAATAGTGGCCCTTAAGCATAGAAACTGTTGAACATTTGTGAGTTATCGTACAAATGATCTTTTACTGATCAAAGATCACATTCCTCACGATTTGGTTGCACTATCCACACTGCGCTTCTCTGCTGCTAAGGAGACAGAATGGGCAAAATATATGGAGACAGTAAATTCTCAGGAAAGCTCTGTCCTCTGCATGAGCTCGCCAAGTTTCACAAACTGTCTGATGGTGTTGCTTTCTGCATGACAAAATAACCTCCTTGCAGAGAGACAAGGTGATGCAGGACATAGCCATGTTTATCAGTTTCACTTCCTCATTGAAAATCCAGCCTGCACATTATTTTGAGGCTGCTAGAATCAGTGCGTATGTTTTTTTGGAAGAGTTCACCTGCACACAGACGAAATGAAGTTTCTTTTTTTTCTTTTTTTTTCGGAGCCCAAAGTGGGGACGTCATTCATAGTCTGCCTGTTTGGGTCCAGGTGCTCAGCAGGATGTTGGCAGTTTGCTGCTAATAGCCCGCTACTGTCAGCTTCTAGTGAAACACGCACGTATAGGTGGAGGTTAATCAGCTGCTTGTGTGTCTTTAGCCAATCGTGGCTCACTTGAATCTCATCCATTTCTCGGGCTCCACATGGTTCACCACAAAGCACAGGACACTGGAACACACGCCTGTTAAAGTGCTTTCAAAAACCACAGAAATGTCACAGAACAGGATTAACGTGGCTGCCGCTCCTGTGGGCTGCAGCTGGTGACGGTAATGAATGAATTATACACTAAGACACAGCATGCTGCTGGGTTTATATGAGCTCACATTCCTGGGCCATATCATTAGACACAATTAACTGATATGCGGCGGGGAATGAATTTGGAAAAGAAGTATAGCCCTGAAAGTATTGATTTGCACGTGAGTGATGGGCTGATCAGTTAATCGCACGCATTACGCTTCGTATCTAACATTAGAGTCAACAGTAATAGCTGAATCTCTCCTTTTATTTCCCTCTGCTCACAATGACAGAATCCTTTCTGCATTCGTCTCTTTTTAAATGGACAGAAAACACATGAAGCTTTATTGTCCTCTAACTTTATATTCCTCCCCCTGTGGGTGAACTCTGTGGCAAATGCAAAATTGACTACTGCAGTGAAGCTTAATGGATACTGATTGTTGCCGAGGCCAATTTACCTTCCGCTGGTCTATTGCTATGGACAGGCAACGCAAGCAGTCAGAAACGTGGAAGGAAGCGAGAGGGAGAGATAAAAACAGGACGCTTTATTAAAATATTAAATCAGTGAAAAGATAACAAATTGCTCTAAATGCTAAAATCAAAAACTGCATTGTTTTCTTTTATTAAGTTTCTTGTTTCCCACTCAGTATCTGATCAAAACTTTTGGCACATTCAGTTCCTGATTGATCTGGAAGGTCCCGTTTATAATCAGTTATAGGTTTTGTCAGCTGGTGCTTAGTGGTGGCAGCGGGATGAAGAGCAGAGCAGTCTGTTTTCGCTTCTTGGATCCGTCCCCACGTCACAGGTCGTAAGTACGTAGGCACGGCTGGCAGAGAGGGCGAACTGTGTTCAGGTTTCTCTTTATGTCAGTCCTTTTTCCTGCTAGAAACTGTTCTTAACTCATAAAGCGCTGCTCTAAGCTTGCCTATGCATCAAGTATAGACTCGGGTGTAGGAGCTCGAGGTTCTGTGCTAAACTAGCTCAGTAGCGCCCCCAGTTGATTCCCTGCCTCTGTGAAAGGCAGTTTAATCACATCCAGCCTTCTCTCACGTGCATTGTCTTCTTGAATCTCTGTCCCTCTCAGTGTTTACGTGAAGGGATGCAGNAGGGCAAGCACTTAAATTACTGCAACTGCATTCATTGTTCTGGTTTATAAAGTCATCATCCGATAATCCACATCTCACATTTCAGCCTCTTATGTGCAAAGGCAATAAGGGAGGCACATGCTTGAATGTTCACTTAATGTGTTTGGGCTGTCAAACGGAGACTGACTATTTGTACTGCAAAACTTTAAAGTCACCTTATGAGTCAAACGAGCTCCTGATAGTTTAGCACCAATTTATTCATTTCAGCTGAGTCACCTCTGTGGATTATAATCTGTCCACATGGAGGCCAGCATGCTCGACCACGAAATCCACCACACAATAACCTGTTTAACAAACCTCCAAGTTATTTCCTTTCTTTCACTGTACAACATATGCAGAAAGAGTTCACATTTAGTGAACCATCTATTTACAAAGCAGATCAGATTTTCAGTCTGGCATCATTACAGAGAAATACGACTGTCACAACAATTAAAGAAACATGCTGGCACGGTTTCTTGGCTTAATCACCTCGCTTCAGTGTGCCGTGGCAGCACGTCGGTAATGTCTTTGTGAGTGAGAAGGCTCTTAAAACTGATGATGAGTCAGACCTCTGGCTCAGATGAAATTATTAATTTGGACAGCCACATTCGTGATGAGATCCATTCTTAATGACTGAAAACATTTCTTCCCGATGCAAAATAGTAGTTTAAAGTGATCGAGAGGCCAGTAAGACAAGACCAGCACAATGTATGTGCAAATGCTTCATATCACTATCTCTTAATTTTTACTTTTTGGAAAGCCATCCAACAGTATGGACCGAATCCTCTGGCAGGTGCTTAAGGCTATATTGGCACCTCGGCTACAGAAACTAGAAGAAGATACTGTATCAAACTTTAGAGTTAGTCTCCAAAAATATCATTAACTGGCTCGATTTATGCCAGCAGGCCCTCTAACCTAACAACTATACAGGTAATACAACCAATGGGACTATGCTGTTAGATTGGATGGAGTGCTTTGTCATGTTTGTCATAATTACTGCAGGTATTTGAGTTGTTTGTTTGTAGAATGTGAATTGAAATGACTGACACAACCAACAGAGGTCACTGAACAATAAATGGAAGATAAGCTGCTTATAAAAAAATGACCCGTGGGATTGTTTTTTTATTAGTTTGCTTTGTGTTTTTAAACAAAACAAGTGCCTAATTTCTAATAATGTTAATATTCCCCATATACAATGTGTATGAATGTGATAATGGCAACAAAAAAAAAAGTGGCTTTCCTATTAATGTGAAGACAGGGAGTGGTGCAGACATGTGTAATTAGACAGCTTTGGTGACTTTTTTTTTTTTTTAAACTGTCTCATCTAAAGCCAGCTTCCTACCAGCTGCAGTGATTTAAACGATTATGACAACTTGCCACAAATGCAGGTGGAGAACGTGCTAATGGCCAGTAGACCTCTGTGATGGAACAGTTGGATGAGGGAGATAGTAGAACAAAATTACTTGAAATTGGCCTCTCCAAATGGCTTTTTAATGCTCCTTTTCTAAAGCTTTGCCGCTTGACAGCCGAGGTCGGTGTCGTTTTCTGTCAATGGGATTCTGTTTGTTTCAACAATTTGAGCTCACTTTTTTTGCCGTCGCATATACAGAATCCTTTAATGCTTCTCACTGCCTGTGATTCATCAACAGCAACTCGTATTTTTATTAAATAATACGTGCACAAAATGCACCAAAGAATTATTAAGGCCATGCTCAACTGCTTCACTTTCCTTTGGTTATTTATGAGGAAAATAAAAGAATTAAATAAACATTAACTAAAAGATTTTTAAAAAATATTTATGCAGTTCAGCTTCTATTATATGTGTTTAATGATGATGCTTCTACTTTTCTAATTTATGTTTAAAGTTCTAACTAAACTGTTCAAAGCTGGTTTTGAATGCAGTAAGTTTGGCAGTATGGCATTTTAAGTAGTGCCCGGGTTTGAGTGTTTTCTCTTAAATTTTGTATTAATTCAATTTAATTAATTTAAATTAAATATTTCAATGATGAGACTTAAGAACAATGTCTTTACACAGTTAAAATTTTGTCTTTTTATTAATCTAAGATATTTGCCACGATATCCATTCAGCCAGTTAAATATGCTGTACATACATATTATGACTGGTTTTCCGGTGTGATGCTTAGTTGCTTTTGTTTGCTTCATTTCTGCGTCCCTACAACAAAACTGCTCAGTTTTATCAGAACAATAACACGAAAACTGAGGAACTGAAGTATGCACCCTAATAAAAACCTGCAGAAGTATCATTAGAGATGCGGATCGCTCCTATGGACAAATAATGAGCTACTCATCTAAAGTTATCAGTTCTATTTTGCCACCAGCCCACCTGCTTAGCATGAATGAAGATTAGCCTCCAAGTACATTACGATGTGCTTTCTGGTGGTTGCTTCTCCTGGATGTGGCTCTTGCGGTCATTAATTCACCAAGAACTCGAGGACTGATCAGGGATCAGTGCACAGGTCATATGACCAAAAAGGAACACCGGTGCTGTACGGCAGGTGGAAATAATAATAACTCCAGTTATCCCAAGATTTTTTGAACTTCTTGCGTGTATCCTTATATCATTTTTTATAATCCATGAACGCACAACTTAAAAATGTACCATTATAAAATCATAGCCCCTAAGGTTAAAACGAGAGGTTGGATTCAGACTTTCTCAGGAGTAAAAGTTGTGATCATTTTCTGCACAGAGCATGTTTGCTGTATTATACCACTGATGGGTGATAATTACTTAGTTTGGGATTCCTTTGACTTTTGGCTTTGACTGAATATGTTTCAGTTTATTTGTATTTAGTAATAAACCTGGAATATTACTGAACTGACTTTCAAGTTTTTTTCATGTTTAACTTGCATGAGCCTATATTCTTGATAGCAGTTTGGCAGTTGTATTACTTCTAAAGAAATCAGCAGTAACTGACATACTGTATATATATCATATCTACGTCATTTCTAATTGGTAAAGTAATTGGGATATTAATTACTGGGAGCAGTAAAGGTGAGGTTTGCCAATAATTTAAATAACTGGATATAGTCAGACGAACCAGTAAAACATGTGGAACAAAGCTCAGTTTGATCACAGGGTAAAAATAATGTTTGGCTTAGGTGGTAAAGTAAGTTTTCCAGGTTTGATCCCCGGACCCTTCACGTGCTGATTTCCTCGAGCAGCAGCTGTGACTCTAATTGGAAGATTGCTGGATCAATCCCTGGCTTCTCCAGTCTGTACGTACAAGTTTAGCTTACTAGAAAACTGAACCCTGCAACCATTTTTGTGTATGAATGGTTGGATGTCGCTTCGTGCTGAAGTCAATGAGACCTAAGAAAGTACCACATAAAGGTCTGTCGATTTACCATCTGTGTGTGAAAGCCTGGATGCTGTAAGACTTTTATTTACTCCCAAATGGAAAATTTGCCATGGACAAAAGTGCCTCATGAAGGCATGCCTCCAGCTTCTTGAAAGTCTACACCATCTATCCTCCATATAAGCTGCTTCTCATATAGTTTGGATCAGCATATCTTAAAATGCCCAAGTGGAGAGTAGTGGAATTGGTTATTTATCTGCCATTTCAACTTATTCCTGGGTAATGAAATGGAGAGTGAAAGAGAAGATAGACAGAGAGCGAGAGGGAGGATGACAGTCACGAAACTGTATGTGACTTAAGTACATGACATGTGCCTTGCTCTGCTGAATCATGGCTTGCCCTCTGTCTGTCTCCATCCCACTCTTTCCACTCTCTCCTCTTCTTTCCCATCTCTTTCTCGAACTCTCTCACTATGCCCTTAAAACTTAAACTCTCCTTATCACTTACTAGAACTACCAAAACTCACTTTTGACATGTCCTGCCTGCCTCTCTCATCCTCCTCACCCCGCCTCCTCCTTTATTTCATTGCTTGTGGGAACCACTTACTCTTCCCTACCTCCTCCTCTCTTACTCATTCATCCCTATAAAGCCTGCCAGTGAGCCGCCCTCTTCTGTCTTTTTCTTCCTTATTATAGTTACCAAAAAAAACCACTTACCAACCTTGCATTGCTACATCGAAAGACTGCATGGCTAACTCCCTTTCTCCTTTGGATTTCTGCAATAGTGATTTTAATCAGCCCAAACAATAACTTAAGGGTGTTAACTTCATTTTAATATCTGGATAGGTTGCATTTTATACTACAGACAGAGCCTTTAAACATTGCATGCTTTAACCACCCTTATGCATCATCATGAGACTTCCAGAATAAAAGCTTAGATTATTTAAGCCAACAGTATAAGCTTGTAAATTCAAATACGGCTCACATTTCTGTCATGTAAAATTTTGCGATGTGTAATAATGATAAATTACAGACTAATTAAGGAGCATCAATTTACATGGTAACTAATGGGCATAAAATATCATATCAAAATAAATCAATCTCTTTGATAGATTGTTTTCATTACCCTGGATGATGACGCAATACGAGCAAAATGTGAGTTTCTCTACAGTTTTAGAGTTTTTTTGAGTTATTTTAGGACAAACGTGAAATCCTCTCGTTAAGAGTCTGAGGTGAGGTCGTTTGGAGATATTTATCTTTGAAGGAATTAGATTGAATACACAATTCCATACAAAGGTTGGGATGCTGTAATTAATTAATTAATGATTTGCAGATTTCATAAACCCATATTTTATTCATAATAGAACATAAACAAATGAAATGTTAAAATTGAGACATTTTGCCATTTAATGGCAAATATTAGCTCAGCTTGAATTTGATGGCAGCTACACATCTAAAAAAGTTGGGACTGGGAACAACAAAAGGCTGGAAAAGTTAATTAGATTAACTATCAACAGATCAGTAACATGCTTGGGTATTAAAAAAAAAACATCTTAGAGAGGNACTAAGAAGTTCTTAGTAAAGATGAACAGATGTTTGCCAATCTCCAAAAATAAATGTCTACAAATTGTGAAACAATTTCAGAATAATTTTCCTGATTGTAGAATTGTGAAGAATATCTCATCTGCGGTATAATATCGTTAAAAGATTCTGAGAAATCTCTGTGTGCAGGGCCCATGCTCTTCAGGCCCTCAGGCATTAAAAACAGACATGATGCTCTCCTGAAAAACACTGCCTGTGAGCATAATTCACCGTGTCATCCACTAATACAGGTTAAAGCTCTTTCATGCAAAGACGTAGTCATGATCAAGAAACACTGCCACTCTTCTCTGGTTCAAAGGTGATTTCAAATGGGCTGATACAAAATGGAAAACTGTTCTGTAGTCAGATTCATCAGAATTTGAAATTTCTTTTGGAAAACATGGATGCCGCATCCTCTGGAATAAAGAGGAGAGGGACCATCCAGCTTGTTATCAGCATTCGGTGCAAAAGTCTGAATCTCTGATGATACACAGGTGCATTAGTGCCTATGGAATGACAGCCTCACATGTACAAAGGCACCATCAGTGCTGACAGGTATCTATATGGTTGGTTGGCTGGTTGGTTGGTTGGTTGGTTGGTTGGTTGGTTGAGGGAAGGCTTTGCACATTCCAGTAAGACTCTACTAAACCACATGCCATCAAATTCAAAATTAGCTAATATTTAAAATCTCTGTCTCTATTGGTTTATGAGATTTGCAAATCCTTGCACTCCACTTTTATTTACATTTTATTTACATTACAATCTATAATTGCAGCTCTACCCATGCTTCTTTGCCTCACTCACTAAATGCTTCACCCACTGAGGCAGACGGCCCAAGTCAGATAAAATTTGAAAGGAAAAGTCTGTGAAAGCATACATTCCACTTTCACAGTCACGCAAAAAGAAATCCAATCTCAAGGAGGCAGAGGGATCAACTTTTTTTTTTATACCATCATAAACCTCAGTTAAAAAAGAGAATGCAATGCATTCACATTACAACATGCTTTTTTGAATAACAGACCCAAATCATACTCTTTCTAAATCTTAAATTCTCTTGCTTTTAATGTTCCACTTCCATAACCTGGGGTGTCACTCCTTCCACCTACACTTTCACCCTGTAGCTGAATGCAGGAGGTTATTTTCCAAGACTTTCTGCTTTTATGAAAAGCAGAAGCTAAAGAAAAATAGACAAGTATGCATGTGGAAGAAAAGTGAAATATTTGAAAGAAAAATCACAAAAAATGACAACATAACAGGGGATGTTGATGATGAACCACAGTAAACAATAATATAAAGGCTTATGACATGTTAAAAGGTGAATACCAAGTTTTGAAACACATAACAATCGCTTACATTTGTACATTGTAATCTAAGGGCTGGAGAGGAAGATGCGATTTCAGTGATGCAACCCTGATGATGACTGACAGCCCCCTGTAGGCGTTCCCGCGGTGACTCAGAAGTTTTACTGACTATTTATGTCTTCATCTTGAAGAGTTGAACAGCACAGATGATGCACAGCGGCCTTAACAGATTGGACCAATTACTGTGTGTCTAAATAGTACAGAGTCCCACCGCAATCCGAATGTAAAAACGTTGGATTAAGAAGCATTATTCGACATTTAGAATTCAGCCTGTAGCGAAGCATATCCAGCTTTCAGAAACAGTTCTTTATGAATACACTTCAGGTCCATTTAACTTCAAGGTTTTCAAAAAGCATCCCCAGTGTACAATTTGTCCTTCTGCAACTCAAAAGGGCTCAGACAACCAATTTGAGAGTGGAAAAGATTTCAACCCAAAACCTCTGAACAAAAACAAAGTCAGTTAAAAGTACTTGTCTCCTACGGTTGGACCTCTGTGTCTTGTTTTGTGCCACTTTGCTTTAATGCTGTGCACAGAGTACAAATTTGAAGGAGGTCACTGTAAACATAAAAGTTAAGGCTGCAATTACTTGAGCTAAACACAGAAATACAAGGAACGCTGCGCTACTGCGTTTAGACTGGGTGCTGCTTACAGAGAATGAAATCATTTAAGGGTAGTTATTTAACCTCATCTGTTTGTTTGTTTTTAAAGTGTTTCAAAGGATAAACTGTATGTACTCAAAGATTAATCAGCTCAGCAGGAAGCTTCAAGCTTTAGAATTTTGTGTTATGTTTTTCTGAGGGTTCACGCCCAGAAATCACAGTTTGGATGCATGTGACTGTTGGAATAGTGAAGAATTTGCAGCTGACACGACATAATCTAAAGCTACCGTATTCTTGAACTATAGGTATTATTTTTCTTTAATACACTGAAGTGAGGCTTAAAGGCAAAGCAAAATGAAATAAATGAGGACAAGACCGACGGAACATCTCTGGTGAAAATTTTCTGGTTTAAGATGGCAAAATGTTAGTTTTGCCATCTAGTGTGTGTGTGTGTGTGTGTGTGTGTGTGTGTGTGTGTGTGTGTGTGTTGTTTTGTGATAGTCAGGTAGTGGGATGGTATGCAGCAGCCTGAAAAATGAAGCAAGTGCAGGAACTGCAAAAACTACAGTTCTCTGAGTGGCCACTTAAGGCTGTCTCCAAAAGTGACTCAATACTCAGTGACTTTAAATGGCCATAACTGCAGAAATAAGCATGTTTACAGCCTGGTGCATGAGTCAGCTTTGCTGTCTATGGCACATAAGTGTGCAGGGGTGAATTTTACATTTGTGTATATAAACATAATATATACAGTTTACATTTTAATAAGGCTTAAAGTTATTATTATTAATTTTAAGATGGCAGGGGCTAAGAATACTAATTCTGTGACATTAGAAATGTGACTTTGGTGGCTTTGCGGTGTTTTACATCTTTTATGTACAGTTAGTTAAACCTCAGCTCCTGCTGAGTGAAACAGCTGTTGGGTTACTGCTGGAAGAGGGCTTCATGCGAGTGCTGAGTCTGAACTAAATGTATTGTTAAATCAACCAGTTAGCTAAATGTTGTTGAACAGTTGAGCATCACTGTAGCTTCTGTGATAATTCAGGTAAAGCACTTTGGTCGAATGAAAATGACTCTTTTAGATTTATTGCTCAGTTCTGTGGTGTTTACACTGAGTGGTTTTTACGTTGTAAAGTAAGCCACGAGCAGATCATCTTCCCTGAGCCTGTTTGGACCGTTCTTATTTGTGGATGCTGAGCAGACAGCCCACATGAAAGACTTTCTGTCAGTCTTGAAGATGCACATACCTCATCACTATAGCAACTGCTTTGGGCAAAAACAAAAAAATAAAAGAGAGGGAGGGGGGTGCAAGGGGGAGAGAACAAATGATGAAATGATAAAGCGGGTCAGTGAAAGATTGCATTTAAATTCAAGAAAGAGTGGAATTCAGCAAATAGTTTGTTTTAACACCCTCCACTCGTGGCCATTAATCTGTCAGGCTGCAGTGAGCAGCAGGAGGCTTCCCATCAGCCTGGGACAGACCTGTGATCTGAAATAACGTGTGAAAGCTGTTTGAAAAGCAAGTGAACTGTTTGTAGATTGAATGCTATTATTTTCCCAGTCGCTGACAGTGTTGTGTTAAAGAGCAAGAGCTGCTCGGTTCTCGTGGTAAAATGTCCAGTTTTAGAGGTGAAGTTAACATGCGTACAGCCAAAACTGCTTCAGTGTCTATAGTTAATTTTTTCCCCTTGATGCCAACTGTATGGGGGAGAATATGTATGTTTAGTATGCCACGAATTAGCAGGTATCTCTGTCTGTGAGCTGCACCCATACAGCCTATGGATGCAGCTTTCTAATGCGCAAGCTAGCATCCGCACTCCACCCTCTGATCCAAATACGGCCGCTCCCGACTTTTCATTTTCATTAATACATTAAACAATACATTTTCATTTACTTCTCTGTGATCCCACTGAGTATACACACCTGCAAAATATTGGAAACAACAAAATTTTGCGTAATGCAGCTCAAAAAAGCCCCAAATTGAGGACTCCAGACTTTCTGTTGCATCAGATGATGGTGTGACTTATCCATACTGAATTTCATCAAAGCTGAATAGTGGACAAGGCAGTGTCATCATTTAGTTTCCCTCCACTCCTACAGATCCGCCATCTGTCAAATATCAATTTACTTCCTGCTCTCTAAAGAGTGCTGAGTCCTAATTGGAAATAGCATGTAGCGGATTCTCTGTTCTGCACACATGGAGAGTGAAGCTATCAGTCAGTCTGAGATATGAATATGATGCAATCACTCCCTCATGCCCATCTGTGGAACAATTCATTTTTCATCTGACAGAGGGAAATAAGAACGATGAAGATTGTGTGGTTGTGTGTGTCGGAGTGCAGATGGACAACTGCAGCAAGTATTGTCTCTGATACGCAAAGATGATCATCACAGAACTTATTTTGGAGTAACGCTGTATTACCTCGACTGCTAAATCTTCTAACACTAAAAGTTGACGGGAAAAATAAAGTCTGACACAAAGCTGACATACAGTACATATGGCCGATCTCACTTTTATAGCTGGTGCGCTTGTGCACACTAACCTCAACTGTCCACTTCTGCAGTTTCATCATTGACTTCTAACTTGACAGCTGGTGCTTGCAGAGAGCAGACGTCAACATCAATTTTCATGCCGAGGATTATCACTTGTGATAAGAGCGTGGTCTCCAGTCATGACCCAGATACTAAACAGCAGTTTTCAGTGAGAGAGTTCCCAGTGTCCAACCCCAAAGGTAGCACTCAGCTGAGGAGCATGACCAGGGGCATGCTTCATTCATCCCCCCATGGCAGACTGTTAATGTTCCACCATTATTTTCTCTAGTGTCCGAGGCAAAACATTTGCAGCGCACACATTCGTGGTGTGTGCCGTGCTGCGCAGAGCTTTTTTTGGTTGGTTTGTTGTGTTCACACCGACAGAATTCTCACCGTCCTGTGTCGTTACCAGATTTGGCTCGCTGTGACTCTGTTCTTTTTCACAGAATGAATTTCAGATTGCGGGGTCCCCACTTTGACACAAAAAAAGAGCTCCAGCGGACATCACAGACACACAAGTGCAAGTGGTCAGATCTTAAAATAGCGGCTGCACTGGAAGTGGCGCAGCTCTGCTCAACGTGACCTTAAGGAGGCGAGAAGCCAAATTTAAATCAGTTTCATATCAGCAGAGTCCCAGAATTTTCTCTGTGCACTTCATAGAACATAAAAGTAAAGTGAGCCAAAAGCTTTCACGAGCTTAAGCACTATATTGAGTTTATTGAGGCTGAATCGTGATAAGCAAACATGACTGGGAATAGACATTCTCCTCATCAGTGGCTAAGATGTGAAAAATTCAAGGTAGTCCCACAGATACATCCTAAAACTGTCAATTAAAATTTCCTAATGAACTATGTTCAGTCAGACAGTATTACAGCTTTTATCTGCATCCATCAGAAAATGATTAGTAACTAACGAAGAGTTCATTTTGACTTTTTTTCCTTTTGATTAAAAATCTATTATCTTTTTTCCCTTTAACTCACTTTTACTTTCAATACTTTGATAAAAGCTGGATTTGGATTTTTTTTTTCCAAACAGCAAAGACCCGACGATGGCCACAGCCTTTACAGGAGGAGACACCCGGGCTCTGCTCATCATGTTTCAGTCAGGAATAAAAGATACGCTTTGATTAGACTCCTTTCTTTGTGTGTAGGTAGAGTTCATGCCCAGTCTTGTCGTGTGCTTAATTAATCAGCAAGCTTAAATCTTATGTTATGAGGTATGTCATGATACTAAAAATCATATTCATGTTAAAATATGATGCATATGGTAGTGTATTCAGTTGGATTGAGTCT
>JASGAU010380668.1:0-11271 GCA_030220045.1 Australoheros facetus
TGTTTTTTTTGTTTATTTATTTATTTTATTATTTATTTATTTTTTATTGCTACCTTTGTGTTTTCTTTGTTTATTGTATTATTATGAAAACGTTTAATAAAGAGAATTTTAAAAAAAGAAGAAAAAGTTGGCCAATGGCTTTGACTAATGCCAGCATTTATAATTTGAAAAATAATGCTGCAGCATACACTCCAGGAGAACTGTAAGTCTTATTCCTGCAATTTCTGTCCAAGTTCTTCCATCTAAGCAACTACTAAAGCACATAAAACAGGTTAAGGGAATCTATTGTCCCATAAATCAAATCAGAACACTTCCAGTCCTGCACACAAGTGTTCACTGTGTTTACTGCAGCATACTACCATTTTCACGCTAATCATTTAATGGTACTAAAATGCCACACATAACACCTTTAATCCAGCTTTTTACTGGCTTTTGGAAGCAGTGGCCTGAGATCCTCTCCCACTCTTGATGTTAATGTCACACATTCCAGACCATAATACTGCCAGTCTCCGGGGGCAGAGATAATTATATCCAAAGCAGGAAATAGCAGCGGGGCAGAGGGCAAGCCTATAGACCTGTTAAAGAATGACTGGCTGCCTAATTCACAAGCTCAAATGAAGTGGTGTTAAGTCCCCCCGGTGTTTCCTGTGTTCCTTCGCAGATCCCCCGTAACCCTGTTCCTGCTCATCTTTTCTGAGAAGCTCAGATCAAGACTCCAATCTTCTCATGTGGAATAGGGAAACTGAGTAGGGTCAAGCCTTTTAGCAGTTCCCAGTCTAATATGCAAAGGCAGCTAATAATGTGATAGGTGGAGATTTATGACTTAAAGAACAAGAAGACAGTCTCCCTTGAGTGAAAAGCATTGAAAAAAGAAATACATTGCTCAAATACCTTTTAACCATTCTTGATTGGTTTGACTGGCTCTGGTTTGGAGCTATACAACTGTATTGCAATAAAGTGGAGATGAACTGGAGGAAAATATGTTCTGATATGCTTAAGAGGCAAGAATAAACTGTCAACAAGCCTCGCAGCCTCCCTAGAGACACCAGTGGAATCCCTCAGACAGATAGATTGCCTCTCTGGGTGTTGTTTACTCATAATTACCCCCAATTAAAACAGAATTGGCAATGAACAGAAAGAAATAAGAAATAAAATCCTCTTAAAAATTTTTTTTTTCTAAATCTAGATGGGAGTGAAACGCACACCTCTGACATGTAAAAGCATGGACCTGAAGTTCCTTGTGTTACTTTTCTTTTTTTTTCCAAAAATGTAAAACACAACCATCAAGTTTCAAGCAGTAGCTATATGCTTTTCTGCTAGAGTGCCTCCATCTTTCACTATTTGTGGATACAGGTAATGTTAAAGTATAAGGAAAACACAAGTTTAAAACAAATATTCACCAATAATTAGTTGATTTGATTCTGTATTAATGTTTAATGCTATATACCACATGAGAGTATACTATGGCATTAACTGAGTAATTTCCGTTAACAACATTGTAATTCTGCTTTTTGATAGTGAGAAAGTAAATTGTTAAACATGCGTTGCACTTTCAGCTGTTTAAGAGATTTTGAAATTTAAGACCTCTGAAAAGGTCTTCTTTATATTTTTGATGGAAAATGGGAAATAAGTGGAGCTAATGAGTTCAAAAGTCGATATTTGGTGTGACCACCTTTATTCTACAGCCTGAACTCTCCAAGGCAACTTTCTCGTCATTCCTTTAAGTAGTCTTCAGGGATAGTTGTCCAGGCTTCTTGAAGGACACTCAAAGCTCTTCTTTGGATGTTTCTGCCCTTTTGTTCCATTCTCTGTCAAGATGATCCCACACTGCTTCAATAATGTTGAGGTCCAAGTTCTGGGGAGGCCAATCCATGCATCCCAGATGGTGTTACATGGTGGATCAAAATCTGATGGTGCTTTTCTGCATTCATAATTCCGTCAGTATTGACTAGATCCTCAACAGCACTGGCTGAAATGCAGCCCCAAACCATGACAAATGGCTGTAGACACTCACTGTTGTACCTCTCTTCTGGCATGCTTCATACAGTACCAGTCAAAAGTTTGGACATATTCCTTAAGAATGGCTTCTTGACAGCCACTCTTCAGGTGAGACCATTTCTGATGAGGCTTCAGCAAACAGTAGATGGATCAGCTGAAGGTCCAGATGCATCTCTCAGGTCCTGTGTCAGGACTTTGCTGGATTTTTTCCAATTTCTTGAGAACATCACTTTCAGATGCTCTTCATCTGATGTGGATAGTTACTGAGGCCTGTCATTTCTTCTTTTGTCCTCCACTTGTCCAGTTTCTTCAAATCTTTTAAGGACACACTGCACACAAAGTTTTAGGCTAAGAGGGGTTTAACAACCATCTTGTTGGTGCAGAAATACTATTTATGCCTGTTGAACTGTGTTATCTTTGGTATTTACCCTAGACTCAACTAAAGAAATTGGAATGAATGATTGTGACAGGCTGTTAGTAACAAAGTGCCTGAAGATACAATTTCCATGTTTTCTGTTATGTTGTCTGTTACAGCACTGGTTCATCCTTGAGTTAGGAGCCTTTTTGTTTTTGCTTGAATGATTCATATCTCAGTGTGAAGTGACTCAACAAATTAAAAAAAATATTCCTCTGAAAATGGTCAGGTACAAGAACTGGACTGAAAATGAGTGAAAAAGCAGACAATGTCTAAAGAAAAACTTTGATAGACCTTCTGAAAGCCTGGAAAACTACTGCTTTAAAAATCTGCTTTTAAAAAAATCATAAGAAAGTCTGGCTACTTGGAATCAAAACAGGAAAAAAAATAGCAGATGGTTCAAGACTTTTGCACAATATGGATGTTTTATTATCACACCGAACCTGCATGGGTTAAAAGAGGTCAACCTACTAAGAACTTAGTTATGAGCATATTTAAAATCCCTTTTAAGTGAGAGTCACTAATGTGATGCTGAAACCTCACAAGGCTCAGATATACATAAGCAATATACAGTCACAGTCAAAAGTTTGGACTTGGTCAATAGCCCTTATACTATAGCCTGGAGGTGTGTTTGGGGTCATTGTCCTGTTGAAAAACAAATGATGGTCCCACTAACCACAAACCAGATGGGATGGCATGTCACTGCAGAATTCTGTGGTAGCCATGCTGGTTAAGTGTGCCTTGGATTTTGTATAAATCAGTGTCACCAGCAAAGCACCTCCATACATTCATAAACTACACATGTACTTCAACTACATGTGTAGTGGGAACTACACATGTAGGAACCATCCGCTCACCTTTTCTGTGTCTTACAAAGACATGTTGTTTGGAACCAAAAATCTCAAATTAGGACCCATCAGACCAAAGGACAGATTTCCACTGGTCCATTCCTTGTGTTCCTTGGCCCAAGCCATTCTCTTCCTCTTGTTGTTCTTCCTTAGAAGTGGCTTCTTTAAAGCAATTTGACCATAAAATCCAGATTCATGCAGTCTTCTCTGAATAGTTGACGTTGAAATGTGTGTGCTACTTGAACCCTGTGAAGCATTTAGGTGGGCTCTTATCTGGGGTGCTGTTAACTTGTTTCTGAGGCTGGTAACTCTGATGAACTTATCCTGTGCAACAGAGGGAACTCTTGGTCTTCCTTTCTTGGGGCGGTCCTGATGAGAGCCAGTTTCATCATACCGTTTGATGATCTTTGCGAATGCACTTGAGGATACTTTCAAAGTTCTTGAAATCTTTCCGGATTGACTGACCTTCATTTCTTCAAGTAATGATGGACTGTTGTTTTTCTTTACTTAGTTGAGTAGTTCTTGCCATAATAGGGATTAGAACATTAGGGCTGTTAACTGTGTACTAACTACCTCTTCACAACACAACTGATGGTCTAAAACACATTAAGAGGGCAAGAAATTCAAGAAATTAACTCTTGACAGGCACAGCTGTTGACTGAAAGCCATTCCAGGTGACTACCTCATAAAGCTGACATCTAAGTAAGAGGTGCCTACTTTGAAGAATCTAAAAGATAAAACATATTCTGGTTTGTTTAGCATTTTTTTTGTTTACTAAATAATTCCATATTCCATATTCATAGTTTGGATGACTTCAGTATTAATTTACAATGCAGACACTTTTTAAATAATGAAAAAACACTGAATGAGAAGGTGTGTCCTGACTGGTACTGTATATGGTTCTCATTTCATGTATGATTTTTTTTTACATCTTATCAATAAGATGTTAGGTTAGGTTAAAAGAGCCGATATACACTCATAAGCATGTTAAAATGCAACTAAATATCCCGATCTTCTGGATTTAGGGAACTTTTTATTCTAGCATATAAACTAACTACAAAGATAAGAAAACAAAAGGTGAATCTTTTTTTTTCTTTCCTCCTGTAATGTTCAAAGTAACATTTTCACCTCCACAATATCCCTTTATGTTAGCTTTAGCCTCAGGCTTTCAGCCCAACAACACAAGCGCATTTTTAAAACCAGCTGATAAGGCTCTCATTTTAAAATGACACAGTTTGAAGTCCTGGAAAGCTGACTGTAGAATTTTAACACATGAATCTCACATTAGATTAATTAGCTAGAGTCCTATGGCTGATAAAATCTTGCTTGTGACAGCCTTCGTTTTAGATTAAAAACAGAAATTGTATAAATGAGGCCTGCCTTTGCAAACTGTGTGAAATTAATAAATTAAGAAAAAGTGTGAAATCTGCCTTCAGAGGCACAGCATCAGTCATCCAGGTGGGCTGCAAGAGGCCACGAAGAGCTGCTCCTTAATGTTTCATTACTTACTATTTTTACAGTCGTTCAAAAAAAATTTGTAGCAGATAAACTGCTTTAGTGCTCAGACTAGTTCACCTTACAGCAGATGTCAACAGGAAGTGAAGTAATAACTAACCTCATCTGTGATGGCTGACCCACAGAAAGTGCTTTGTCTTCATAGAAGCGCCTCATTGCGAATCTGTCCAATGCCTGATCAGCACTGTGAGACACAAAAATTGGATAAGTGGTGTTATCATTTATCATACCAGAGACCATTAGAAGATTACAAAACATCAAGGAGAACAGCCTTTATTTTGGAAAACCTGCTGAGTTTTTCCAACCGTGTGATTTAGAAATAACCCCCAGCTTTATAAAGCAGCTTTAATTCCCCCTGGAACCTTCCCACCTAATAACATCTGGTTGTGTTAAAGAATGATGACATTTTCAGAGCGTTTCTTCTCCCAGAGCCAGAAAAATAAGCTGGCCAGGACCGAGTGTTTAGCTGTTATAATCACATCGTTGTTTAATTTTCAAGGCTGCTCAAGTCCCAGACTTCAAGGTCTAACTGTGATGGATTGTTGCTCCTGTCCTTACATAACCCTTTGAGGAGAAGATTTAGAGGATCAAAGCACTCAGATCAAACTTTTTTTAATACTGACAGCCTAAAATCGTCACGTCTGTTTAAACTCAACCACCAACGCAATTTAATGCTAAATTTTATTCTATTTTTGGATGTGTCTGATCATGATATGTTTGCTACCTTGCAGATATGTTGCTGTAATGCATGTACGCAGCCACGACTACTCCTGTTCGACCTCGGTTCCCCTGTGAAAGAAACAAAAACAAGACTTGTTTAAATGGTTTAAAAATTCAAGAAGTAACTGGAAAATTGATGGGAATTAGGAATCATATTAGGAATCATTCCAAAAGGATCGTTATATTAATGATAAAGAAGAAAAATCCCCCATCAAACATTATACACTGGTCAACAAGCATTTTCATGTGTAATTGAAACCCAAAAGTTGGAGCTATATATAAATAATCATTTTTAATTTCTCTGCTTGTTTAAAGTGGTTGGTCAGCTCCATTCAAGCATCAACTTTTTTGCTTGTCCTACTTTATCTGGATATCATGTGCAAACAATGTAATGTACGCTTAAACAATAGAGAATTTATTACATAACTATGAGAACTAAACAAGCTGCAACCTCCACGGCTGAAAAATAAAGTGGAAAAAAAAAAAAAACAGTTCCTCAAATGGCCACTTATGGCAGGTTTCAGAAGCAAACCAATCCCCACGCACTCCCATGGTTAGCCTAGTATAGTTAGCCTAGTATATACTTAGTGTATACTTGGTTGATATCTGTTTTCTAGGCTTGTCCTCTGAATTAGAGTGAGTAAACTAGACCTCTTAACTGTGTTTTTGGAGTATTTTTTAATATAACTGGCAGCTCTCTTTGTCTGTCTCTACAATCTAATATACCAGCTTGCTAACCAAGTTAGCAGCAGTTTGCTTAAATCCTGATCAATACTGTAGTAGGTTTAGCGATTCTTGTGGATTGTGGGCAGACTGATGTCTCACCATACCATAAGTGTATCAGTCCTTTGGCCAAATGAGCTTAAAACAGTAGTTCATATCTCAATGAGTGAATACACTGTGACTATGTTCATGTTTTATGCAGAGCTTTAAAACTCAATAACTAAAAATTATCAGCAGTGAAACAATAATCACATTTCCATATTTAAAGAAAAACTTTACAATCTCTACACCCGGCCAATAAATGTTCCAGCACATCACAGATGTATTACAACATGCTTTTACATTGTGTTTTTCTGCTTTACCTTATTGTGTAGTACCACCACATTGTGCGGGTCTCCATTGAGCCATGTGTCAATGGCCTTGCACATGCTGCAGATCTTGTCGAGTGCTGGCGCGTGGTGGTCTGGCCAGCCAAACTCAAGAACCTGAGAATGATTATTCACCCAAATGAGGTTTCATTTTCCAAATTCATTCTTCTTAAGTGTGAATTTAACATAAGATATTTACAACTGATTTGGTGTTTGTACCTTGTGGTTTAACTTTGTTAAGTCATTCTTTCTTTCGCTCAGGTTGAGCACCTGAAATCAGGAAGAGAGTATATTAAAATGTAATCTAAAACTATGACTTACAATAATGATTTTCTGAAAACCTGCAGAACACAGGGTGCTCTGTGTCCAACAGCAAGCATAAAGTGGCAATAGAGTCTTGTGCTCTAGTTTCAGCTTGGGGTATTTCTCACCAAATAGTGCTCGCCATGCTTTGACCGCAGCATCGTCGCCACCTCTTTGAGGTTGGTGTTGTAGCTGCGCTCCTCAGCCCCAGCGGGGAAAGAGACAGAGATGATTCTCTCTGTGATGTAGACCAGGTCGACCTCATAGCTCTCCTCCATGGCCTGAACTACACTCTGACTCCTGCAGAGACAGAAGGTGCAGAAGGTCTTGAAACCCCTCCCAGTGGCAAACTGTACATAGCAGTGCCATTTCACATTTGTTGATTGTTGAATGGCAACAAGCTTTTTTTGAAGCAACATAAGCTCTGATTTCAAAGAAAAGGGTCAATGCTATTGTTTGTGTGTATATATATATATATATATATATAAAAAAGAAATACTATTATTTTAAATTAAAGGTGTAGAATGAAATTAAAGCATAAAGATATATCTGAGTAGTATTTAGGATACATTTTGCCCCTACTTCTTGGGCAATGAGTATCACTCATCCACTGATTGATGACCAACACACAGTGTCATTAAAATGAGTTTCTTTCTTTCTTTCTTTCTTTCTTTCTTTCTTTGTTTAAGAAGGACAACACATATTAACAAACATCTGTAACAATGTAAAATATGCCAGATTATAGCCTTAAGGCTAATTTCCATCCGTAGTCCTCCTAATAGAACTGATATCACCTCATTTAAAATATACATACGTGCTAAAAAAAAAAAAGAAAAAAGAAAGAAACATTTAGAATAACTGCTAACATTTCAGCACTCAGCAGAGTTCAGTCAATGGAGTCCAAGCTCAGCCAGCAAAACACTTTTGCAAATCCTACTGGCAATCTAAGTTATATAGTATCATACAGGACTAGAGCCCGACCAGTATAGATTTTTAAGACTGATGGCGATATTTGATAATTTAGAAATCCAATATATCAGTCTTTTTCAGACACATGAAACATAATCTATTTGTTATGTGTAGTTGTCCATAATAAGATAATATGACATTGCAGTTTAAGAATAATGTTGTTTTAATTTCACAAGTCATTGATTACTCATTTACACTCTGCCTGACCCTGATTGGTTGTGTTTGTGGCGTTCCAAAAGCGTGTTGCCAACAGGGAAGTTGCAAAGTGCCCTCTGGTGGTCGAACTATCCAACACTCAAAACTCATAACATGGTTGAAGGGTGTTTCTCCTGTCTCTTTTTTGCTTTTTAAAATTCCATTTATTGGTCATTATAAATGCATACATTGGGAAATAGCTAATATCTGCTGATATATCAGTCGAGCTCTATATAGTATTTAACATGCTTTAGTCTATCTACAGTTTTAGGTGCCTGTTCAAGCCACTTTGCAGGCCATCTCCACCCCAGCTCCTCATTTTCATGCTGTTTCTAACTTAAACAATCTCATGTCTGTTGTTACTGATGTCTACTTTGCTACCCATCTAATGTCTCTTCACAGAGTACTGCAAAATGACATTTTCTTGTTTGGATAAAAGACCATCTTTATTCCAAAGGTAACTGATCAACTCATTGCAATAAATATAGATACAAAATAATAAAAAATATACTAGTACTTGTGACTATAGTTACATCATAGTTGTCAGAAACTGTTAGGGGAAACATCTAAAAAAAAATATATAAAAAAATAAAAAAAACTTGTATAAAGAACATTTTAGGAGTAGACATCTTTGGAAAGGATGGTTTTACCTTTTAACCTTCTAAACAAAAGCAGGTGCCACACCATTATCTGAATAGTTATAATCATCAGTTTTGTTCACTGCAGCTGAATTCCAGTTTGTAGTTACATTGTATCATCTAGTACAGGACTGCAGCTACTGTGAGAACATTTCTTGAACTCTCTGATTTCTCTCCGGGACCAACCAACAGAGTTTATCACAAACATCCACTTCATCAAATGTAAACTCCTGCAGCTCACTCTTATATTTCTTGGAAAGGAAAAGATTTACAGTCCTCCCTGTTGACATGACCTCTGCCGATATTACACAACCTATTTCACCAGCCAAATAGCAATCTTTTTTTGTTTTTGTTTTTTTGCTTTTGGTTAGCGGGCACACAGTAAAACCCAGAAACAGCCGTGCTTCATGAATGACGAACAGCGGAGACCATGAAGTGAAATTTTACATTCCTGCACGTCCAGCACAAACAAAGTTTCTAATGTTCATTAATAATAATCAAGGACTGCAATGATTTAAAGAGCTTATTAAAGATTAAAAAATAATTTGGTAACCTTAGAAGCTGTGCTGTTTAGAGAGCAGGAAAAATAAGAATTGATTCCATATTTGTAACCATTTTTTTTTCACGAAAGGAGCATGAACAACATATTACACGACCGTATGAGGATGCCGTCTTACCGTGACTGCTTTTGCCTTATCTCCACGCTCTTGCAGGACCTCGTAGATCCCTGTTGAGCACATACACAGACACAGATGGCGTGAGACAGAGGGAGAAAAATGATTCATATGCAAACTCCATCTGGTAGTCATGATGATTTTATTGAATTACAGTCTGACATAACCTATTAGGGAAAAGTCAGATCACAGGCACAAAACTGAAACTGCTCTGAAAAGAGGAGATAGAAGAGTCAGCAGAAACAGAATGACAAAAAGTGGAAGGACCAAGGCGATGAAGAACAGGACACTTGAGGAAGGAAAAAGAGCAACAGTAAAAAGTCAAAGAAGATGAAGAAAACAGGAAAAGGAGGCGAATGAGAACAGGTGTAAAAAAAAAAGAAAAAAAAAAAGAACAAGTATGAGAAATGAGTGCGTTTCAAGAGAAAACCATCCTGAATTGGATCTTGTCAGGACTTCAGCACACATTTTATTTATCCTGTCCTTTACCCAGATATTTACAGAGGGGGAGAGTTTCACTGTGACAGGGCCGCAGATGGAAAATGTTACTAAATATGCTATACTGTTGAGGAACTGCTGCATAATAGATGTTAGAGTTGGCTCTTCCTCTTACTGCCTGTCGGTCGAGGGGAGGACTCTGTATGAGTCAGCTGCCGTCAGAAAGATGAAGCCATCCAAAAAAATGACTGCTGAATTTATCTCCACGGACATCATCTGTGACACGCTTTACTTTCCCCCCACAACGACATAAAGAGTGAGTGCTCAGCTTGATTGCTGAAGAAGTTAAACAAGTGAGGTTGGCAAGAAGGGTCTCAAGGTTAAACACGCAGCCCCCCCCCCATGGCTCTTCATATTGCTGATGAGTGGCTTCTCACAGAAAAAGCTAATGCAATCCCCCACCCCAGCGAGCCAGAATGGGAACATCATTCTAAATGATCTGACAGGAACCAAATGCTAGGCGTGCCACGGACGATGGTGTTTGCAAAATGAAACAGCCTGTTTACACAAGGCTTCACGGGTGTTTCGATGTTATATGTCACATCGCAGGAAAAATCTGTTGGCTTGTAGCCACATAGGTGCATAAATGAAAGTCAATCTGCATGTGAAATGGGGTAAACATGTCTCAAATTTTATATGCGCTTTTCACTTGATAACATCAGGTTTCGCATTTAGCTCACATTTACATTTGTACCGTAGATCTCTATTGACCTTCGCTATTAAAAATACAAGCCACAATGTGCACTGGTGACATGCTAACCTACAACCGTTGGTGGCTGTGGCTCAAGAGGTAGAGCAGGTCACCTACTAATCGGAAGGTTGGCAGTTTGATTCCTGGCTGTTCTGGGCTGCGTGCCAAAGTATCCTTGGGCAAGATACTGAACCCCAAGTTGCTCTCTGATGCATGTGTTGGAGTGTGAATGTTAGACAGTAAAAGCACTTAGTTTAGTTTTATATGGAAGTGCTTGTATGAAGGGGGGTGTGAATGCAAACGTGTTGTTTAAGCGCTTTGAATGCTCAGTTAGATTAGAAAAGCGCTTAATAAGAGCTAGTCCATTTACCATTTAACCATTATATGGCCAACACAACGTATTTGGACTCAATCCCAATTCTAGTTTAGATATGAAGTAGTGAGTGGTTCCCAACCTTTCTCATCAGAGTGCCACCTAAGCCCCTAAAAGGTGTTTAGGGGAAAACTTTTCCTAAACAACACCTATTATATTTAAATGTGTTCAGTCAATTTTATTCAACAGTTTTAACATCCAATAACTTAATATATTCAACATTCATCCACTACTTTTAGACACTCCTCCATCCATCCATCCATCCATTCGCTTCCGCTTATCCTGTTCAGGGTCGCGGGGGGGCTGGAGCCTATCCCAGCTGTCATAGGGCGAGAGGCAGGGT